>JASCZI010151089.1:70082-132820 GCA_036250425.1 Stylosanthes scabra | reverse complement strand
GGAACACCGAAACAAGAGCAAATATGCTTGCAAGCCTTGAGTATTTGTGTGATTCCTGGTGCCTCATACATAGAAATATCTATAGATAAAGTGCAAGATGAGGACCGCGAAACCAGTCTCCCTAATGATAAAAGTTGTGCTGCTCCAATGTCTGATATGGCTCCTATACCCGACTCAGATCTACCAATAATTGTAAGCTGCATGAGTTTTATTAGTAACTTGTATCTCTTATCTTAGGGATTGCCTTTAGAAGACTGCCCTTTTATTTCTCTCTTTCTTTGTTGAATTTTTAGCTGATATTATGCTGCAGTATGCATATTTTATCATCTTATGGGGTAAGTCTGTCTTTCCAGGTTACAACTATTCAGAATTGTTCTCAGAGCATAAATAAAGTGTTAGGATCTTTGCAACAGAAATTCCCATCTCTCTCAAAGACCCTACTAAAGAATAAAGTGCGTGAAGTATCAGACTATGTTGATAACCGCTGGCAGGTATGTGAGCTTGAAGATTCCACAATGTAATAATTATCAAAATTTATTGACCTTATATAATTATCAATGGACTAAAATGATCTATAAGTATCAAAAGTTAATACTATGGTGATTGGTGAAGAGGAAAGATTGTTACTAAATTTTGAAACGAGTGTGCATTGTACATGATGTTTTTATATTTTTAATATTTCTTTTCTATTGTGAAACAATCAATCTTCGCTTTTCACCCAACTTCCCTCCTCACCGTAATATTATCTTCATCAAAATTATGGTGTAATACATTTTACTTTATGATTGATTATGAGTTTGTACCTTAACGTCAAATTCACTTTCCAACTTTTATCCAGGTGAAGAAGGAAGTTTTAGTTAAGCTTGGGTTGCCTGTTAACCCTGGTATGCAATTTTGACTGTCCCACTCCTTTATCCAAATTTTGATTTGGTTTTCCTTTATCTAGATTAAATGTATACATGAACATGCAGAAAAGAGCAGCAGGGGACCAAAAAGCATTGCTGCATTTTTCTCCAAAAGATGCTTGCCGCCTGCCAACGAAAGCGTGAAACCCGGTGAAATTTCACCAGTGTCATCCCTAAAATCACATTCCAGCAGCAGTCAAGAACAACAACAGAGTTCATACAACATCTAGACCATTGTCATTAGCATAATGGCATTTCTGCTTCTTTCAGATTTATGTTTATATTTTTGTGAAGGTTAGAGGTGGTAGGGGTTGGGTTTAATGCTCGTTAAGCTAGTTTCTGGTTACTATTTGTCTATACTATATGCTTTTTGGTATTCACAGAACTGTCAAGGGAATACACCACACATTAAACAGTGCAAGGTCTATTTGCGCCATTTTGGGAGTCTCTTAATATGCAATATAGTTTTTTTTTTTTCCGGATGGATTTGACAACATTCTCATCCTAGACTTACATCAGAAATCCATGCACACTACACACTCACTAACTAACGTATTCAGTGCTGTCGATTTTTTTGAAAGGCTTAGAGGATAACCAATCATGCTTTAAGCTGGGCTGCAATACAGGGAAAGAAGTCAACATTTCCAGTGGAATCGGCCCTGTTATGAAAAGAAAATTATTTTCTTTTTGAATAAATCTACGTGTACCATTCTACACACCTGGACACATCATTTAACAACACACTATTTAGCAACACAAAAAATGTAAACATAACACAAAATTTACATTTTTCTGCGCTAATGTTTATATTTTTTTGTATTATTAGATGTGTGTACAGGTGTATACAATGATACATATAGTATTATTTTTTTTTTTCACGTGACATTACATAATTTGATGCATCAAAATTAAATTTATGTATAAATCACATTTAAAACTCAAAAATAAAAATAGTGATCCGACTCTACTTTTAGAAAAATGAGGTGAAAATTCAATAACTGCCGTAAAAATGCCATTTTAAAAAAATTTATTCATCACTTGTGACATCATGCTGCGTCGAGATGATGTAAGAAAAAATTAACCTATAATAAATAGAAGAAATACCAAAATCCGTTTTAAAAATAAATAAATAAGCTAGACCCTAGATTCATTGGCGCGTATATGACAATAAAAAAAAATAATAAAATAAATAAAAGATAAAGTAAATGGAATAATTGATATGATAATGTTCCTCATTAGTAATTACTAATTAGTCATTACATGAATAACAATAATTTAATACACACTAAAGAACGCATCACATATTTACAGATCTGCTTCAAATATGATTAAAGTATGTTTCTTGTTTTTTTTTTTTTTTTAAATGAAAAAGCTTTAGTAGTTAATATTAGAAAATAATAAAAAGTCAATATTATTATTTTTTTTTTATCACCCATTATTTTTTTAATTATACTCATTGGCTCTTTATTAATCTCTTAATATTAGTTCAGTAGGCCGTAACATTACTCTTTTTTAATTTTGATTTTATTTCAAGTAGACTGAATTAATATATATTATTTATGTGGACGAAAAGAAAATCTAATTTGCTTGTCTAAAATGAATGCTTTTATAAAATGTTACTTGACAAATTGTTTAAAATAAAGATAATTACAATTATTTAAAAATATTTTTTTGTTACTTATTTAATATGTATATAATATTTGCCATTTTGTGTTTTGATGGAAATAAATTGGGATGTTAGTTAAAAATCAAATTGGCTTAATGAATTGATTTATTTATATAGTTTAATTTACTATATTTTTTGGTTACTTTCGAAAGAAACAAAGTGAATTAAAATAATCAAGTGTATTTATTATCTCTGATAAGTGATTCATTTTTTTTTATAAAAAAAACTATTTAATTTGCACCGTTTGTTACATTTTAAAAATATAACTTCTTAGTATAAAACATTCATCTTATAAATATCATTATCATCCAACCTACTCCTTTCTTTTATATGAATTCAAATAAAATATAAAAAATATTACTTCCACACTAGCACAAATAAATATGTAATTTAATTTAATTTTAATATATATTTTATACTAAAAATTATTTTTTATGATTAATTTTAATATACATTTAGCATAATTATAATATAATATTATACTAATCTTACCTGTAATCAATTATTTAGCTTTTTTTTTTATATATTTTTTTTGTACTCCTATTTTTTATTTTCTTAATGCGTCGCGTATCACATTGGGATGAGCAGTTGGACACTAGCTAGTAGCTAGTAAAAAAAAAAAAGGTAAAACAAGCACACTATACTACCTAACACAAAATAAATTTAAAAAAAAAAAGCACACTACCCTTAACTTGCATATAACTCTTCTCAACTAGATATATATATATATATATACAAGTTCCATATATAGAGATTAGACACATATGAGAATCAAAGATGATCATGGAGAATCTAGCAATACTTTTTATAGTTTCTTTCGCGTTTATAAGCATTATCATCACCGATAATCTAGCAATACTTGTTATGCTTTCTTTTGTGTTTGTAACCATTATTCATCATATTCTGAAATCCAAACTAGGAATCAACATACATAAATCAACCAAATTCCCACCAGGACCTAAACCTTTGCCAATCATAGGAAACATCTTAGAACTTGGCAACCAACCTCACAAAGCACTTGCTAACCTTTCTCAAACATATGGACCAATAATGAGTCTCAAACTTGGTAACATAACCACCATAGTTATCTCATCTCCAACCTTAGCCAAACAAGTCCTCCAAATATATGACCAAATTTTTTCCCATAGAACAATTCCGGATACCGTTAAGGTACTTGATCACCACTTGTATTCAGTGGGATGGTTGCCGCCTTCTTCGCCTCAATGGAGGATCCTTAGGAGAGTTTGTGCCACCAGAGTGTTCTCTCCGCAACAACTTGATTCCACGCAAGTTCTTCGCCAAAAGATACTGCATGAACTAATGGATTTTGTGAAGCAAAAGAGTGAAAAAGGCGAAGTTTTGAATATCGGTGAGACTTGTTTTACAACAATACTTAATTCTGTATCCAACACTTTCTTTTCCGTCAACGTGGCTCATTACGGCGAATCTTGTAAGTCTCAAGAATTCAAGGATATAATTTGGGGCATTGGGGAAGAATCTGGAAAGCCTAATGTGGTGGATTTCTTTCCAATGTTTAGATTTTTTGATCCACAAGGTGCACGTGCAAGGATGACCAAGCACACTGAAAAGTTGATAGCTTTCGTTGATGGTCTTACAGAAGAAAGATTGAAATCAAGAGCTCTAGAAAAGGAGACTACCAATAAAAGGTGCAAAGATGTGTTAGATTCTATTTTAGATGTTATGTTGGAAGAAAATTCTCAAGTGAGCCGTCTCCATGTTTTGCATCTATTTCTGGTAAGTATCTTGTTCAATATAATCCATCAAATAATTCATGATTTAGTTTTTAAAAGTTAAATACTAATTAGTAATCACTACACTTTTTTAATTAGTATACTTTAATAGTTATATACACATATACATCTATTATTCTTTATAATGAATATGTTATGAATTCTTTTAATGTGGATGATAAATTATATTAAATTGTATTAAATACTTAAATAATGTCGAATTGTGTTAAATTAGATTTTTTTTATAAGTAATTGTGTTAAATTATATTAGATTATGTGAATTTTTTATGTTAATTTTTAAAAAAATAAAAATTTTATAAAACGTGTTTTTTCCTTTTTTTTCCGTGAAGACAGCTAAATAAAAATATATGGTAAAAGTAGAACGAAAATGTGTTTTATTAAAAAAATGTGTAAATTTTTATAGAATATAAAGAGTAAAATTTGTATCATAAAATTTTTTTAATATTTATATCAACTTCTCTCCCTTGATTCTCAATAATTAACCTCTTGAATACTATTTCATTTTTTGCATTTCTGGAAACTTGTCATGCCAGATTTTATTTATGGCTGGAGTAGACTCAACATCAATCACCATAGAATGGACAATGACCGAGTTATTACGTAATCCAGAAAAGCTAAGAAAACTTAGAGAAGAGCTTCAACGTGTTCTTGGCAAAGGTGAACAAGTTCTTGAAGAATCACACATATCAAAGCTTCCTTATCTAAGAGCAGTGGTTAAAGAAACTTTGCGCATGCATCCACCTGCCCCATTGCTAGCGCCACAC
The DNA here is from genome assembly GCA_036250425.1 of Stylosanthes scabra. Lineage (NCBI taxonomy): Eukaryota > Viridiplantae > Streptophyta > Magnoliopsida > Fabales > Fabaceae > Stylosanthes > Stylosanthes scabra. Next base: position 127,713 of record JASCZI010151089.1, on the reverse strand, counting down.
AAGGCGAGCGAGGACGTTGAGATAAGTGGTTTCATGATACGAAAAGATACACAAGTTTGGGTTAATATATGGGCCATGGGAAAAGATTCAAGTGTTTGGGAGAATCCAAATGAATTCATGCCTGAAAGATTCTTAGATAGTAAGATTGATATTCATGGTCGTGATTTTGAATTACTTCCGTTTGGTGCCGGAAGAAGGATGTGTCCTGGATTGCCATTGGCTTATAGAAGTGTGCACGTTGTGTTGGCTTCTCTTCTAAATGGGTATGATTGGAAGCTACCAAATGGACAAGATTCAAAAGATTTGGATATGTCTGAGAGATTTGGACTTACTTTGCATAAGGCTCAACCTCTCCAAGCCGTTCCCATAAAATCACAATAATAATGAAGATGATGCTTGATTGCTTATGTATGATTTTGTTTGATTGAAATGGCCTGGGTGGTTGAGTTTGCAATGTTAGGGGTGAGTTTGTTTTTGGCTTTGGAGCTCCATGAATAAGGTCATGCATGTATGTGTATAGTGTTTGGCACGTGTATTGTGTTGACTTGTGGTAATTGGCGATGTTCCTTATCTACTTATTGTTGAATTGATGTGAAGTTGTTTGTTAAGAATTATTAAATTAACAATGTTAGATAATCAATAAAAATTTAATTAATATCAGTCAATAATTTATATTGAATGATCTATTTATTTAGGTTTTGAATACTCTAGTTATAAGTTTCGAATGTTCTATTTTTTTGTTGATTATTGGTTGTTTATATTTCGGATGTTTTATTTTTTTTAATTGTGGATGTTATATAAACAATGGTTATGAATGTGTATATTTTATTGGCTGATTTATTGATTAGAAAAATATTGATTACATATTTTTCCTAACAATATTTTGATATATTCAAATAAATTATCATATAAAATTAATTAAACTTAAGTTTTGAACTTTTTGACAATATTGCATCTACAGAACTTTTAGACATGAGTTGGGTAATGGATTATTAGTAATTTTTATGTGAACATCGAAGGAGATTAATTAATGGGATATTTGTTATCTTACAATTATTAATTATATATAAAGTTATGTTATTTGTACGTTATAATTAGCTATTAAAATTAATTATTAATATATAATATATATTAAAATTAATAAAATTAAATATATATTTATATTTATGGTGTTACTAGAGCCTTTGCTATTCACATATAACTCCATCACATGAAATATCGCTGAGTTTCGGTGGAGACTGTAAACTAACGATTAAGAGAGAGAGAGAGATATTATTTCATAGACTTTGTGAAGCATTAAAAAACAACTACACTCTATCGAATAATTCAAGTTACTTAGGCTGCGTTTGCTAACAAATACTAAAACTGAGACTGAGAGACTGAAATTTAGTATTATGTTTATTGGACAGTGATTGAAACTAAAATTTCAATTTCAGTCTCTAAATTTTCAATATTTTCAATACCTCCAATTTAAAAGGATTGAAAGACTAAGACTAGGACTAAAATTTTAATAACATTTCTTTTCCTAAATACCCTCGCATAATTTATGAAATCCCAACTCTAACCCTATAATTAGGGCTCACGTTCTTTACTCTCTCTTCCCCAATCCCCCATTACTGTTTCTCTCTTCTTCTCCAGAGGAATCCGCCTCTTCTTCTCTGTCGCCTCCACCATACCAATCACAACGTTGCCGCGTCCTCTTCTTCTAGTCTCGGGGTCGCTTCCATCAAACCAATCACGATGCTTTTCTTCTTCTTCCTCCTTTCTAGCACTGTCTCTGTTTCTTCTCTTTTATCTTTTAATTAACTGGGGTAGCAACATGATATAAGGAATGAAAAATGAGGAAGATGGAGAATATGAATGCACAACAGTAGCTTAAGTCGAACATCAAATGTATTCATGTTTTCTTGTTTTAATTTATTATTATTCAATGTAAGTTTAGTTGTTCCTGTAGCTCATGGTTAGCTCCTGTCACTCAGATTGGAGTTTGGTGAGCTTCTTGTTGTTTCATATGTACTCTGTCTTTGTTTCTTAACTATAAATAAAACAAAAAAAAAGTTAAGGTGCCTCAGAGATAAATTGTACTCAAGGGTAAAGTCATATGTGATGGCAACAAGATCTTTACAATGAAATAAGGCTTGTTTATTTTGATTATTGATATTTATGTGTTTGATCGTTTCTGATGTTTTTGGATTTTTGTATGGGGTGTGACCTTTTTTTTTTATTAATATATGTTGCTCATTTAATATAAGATTTTGGGAATTGAGTATTGGGGATTAATTAAAACTGTTTTGTGTTTATTACAATTCAATTGTTCTTTGATGAATCTGATTTAATTGGATTTGGCTATGACTGGTCTGGGATATCATGGTTTGGGTAGGAGGGAGGGAGGGAGGCAAGTTTGGAGGAACCGAGGAAGGGGATGATGATGTAGGAGTAAGGTTAAAGGGTATTTTAGTAATTCTAATTATTTTAGTCTTTGTATGATTCAATCTTGTATATTTTACACCAAACACAATACACAAATTTAATTTAGTCTCAGTCTTTCAGTCTCAGTCCCTCAGTCCCAGTCTTTCAGTCTCAGTCTTTCTTCCAAACGCAGCATTATTGTTGGGAAAATATTTAGGTTCAAACCAGAACCACAGCAGAAGCACCAAAATAATTTTCTCATAATCTGTGTAATTAAATAAGCAACACCAAAATACTCCAAGCAACAGATAATATGCAAAAATTAATAACAGAAGATACAAGAAATTTTTATCGTGGGAAAATCCTCAAAAGAGAGAAAAAAACCCACGGGACCTAGTCCAGCCACGGGACCTAATCCAGTAAAATCTTCCACTATCAATAATAATGGGTACACAATCAGTCCTCCTAGTAGCACTAAGTATCTCAACAATCCACAAAATACATCGATGGAATCAATATAAACTTTCCACAAAGTGGGTATATCAACTCAGACACAAAAAAAGATAACAACACTAACAAATTATATCCTAATATTCAGCACTACATCAGAAATAACATAAATGTGCACATTAAAATCGCCCTTTTTCCACTTTTTCTTATTCTCTCTGCCGGCCGCTAGAGAGCAATCACGACTTCTGTCTCTTTTCTCCTTCTAATCCCTAATTCACTTCTTTATATTATTATTATTATATTATATATTATATGTGTTGGGTTTGGGCCACTTATTTGGGAAGCCCACCAACACTTATTAATAAATTTATATATAATTATATAGATGGATTTTTTTGTCTAATTATACATATGGATTAACATGATTAAGAATATTTTGATTTTAGAAAATATTTTTGTGTGTGTCTGAAAAAGGAAAATGTTTGGTAGGTTTAGGTACTTATTATAATAAGTAGTTATAATTTATCTATTTTAATTGTTATTTATATTTATTAATTATCATTAAATAAATATATAATATTATATATTATAAATATATAATTATAAATAATTTATATATAAAATTATAAATGTTAGCTTAAATAAATAAACTTTAGACAAATGCCCTATTAAGGTTTTATTTTGTGCCCTAGTGTTTTGTTAGAGTTTTCTTTAGTACCTTATTAGGGTTTTCTCTTATACTCTAGTATTCTAATGGAATTTCTTTTGTGTCCTATTAGAATTTTTGTGCCCTAATAAGATTTTTATGATGTTCGGTGAATACTCAGAAAATATTAAAGAAAGAGTGAAGATTTGAGTTGAATAGGCTTATTAGAAGTGTTAGGGTTTGGAGAGACCCCTAACCTTCCATAAACTAAAAGGATCTGTATATCTTACTCTCCCGAAAATGGTTTTATCTATGAAACTAACAATCAATCTCGAATATGGTGGAATTTAAATTGAGATCTTGTGGTTTCTATATAGTCTGCGGAAAAAATATCACGAATGTCTCTCAGGGCCAACATATCTTCGAAATCGCACCTTCTCCAAATAATTTTTGCCTCTGTCATTGAGATTAACCTTGAGTTTCAAAGATAACACATTTTTTTTAAGTATCTTCCTCTCTAAGTTTATTTGATATTTACATCTTTAATTTTTGTGGAGATCCCACTTTCTTTTACTTTTAGTTGTCCAAATTGGACCCAACTCTTATGTATTCATTTTTTCTATTCAGTAAAATGAAATACAATTGATAAAAAAAAAAAACTTTAGACAAGACTAAAAAATATCAATGAGTTGCTTTAAGAGCTATACATACAATGATGATTAATTAGTAGCGATGACCAAATAAGATTGGTACTAGTGGACACAAAAGAAAAAATTAACAAATTTAAAATGAATAAATCATTATCTTTTGAATAATCCCATGAAAAGCATATCAAGATGGGAGCACTATCAATGTATTATATTAATATTAATATATCTCTTCTTTTTTCTTTTTCTTTTTTTTTTTTTATGATTGGGTGCTACCAAATGGACAAGAATCAGACGATTTGGATATGTCTGAGAGATTTGGACTTACTTTGCATAAGGCTCAACCTCTCTAAGCCATTCCCATAAAATCACAATAAAAGTGAAGATGATGCTTATGTATGATTTTGTTTGATTGAAATGGGTGATTGAGTTTGCACCGTTAGGGGTGGATTTGGTTTTTGGCTATGTGGCTCATACCAAGAATGAAGGTTATGCATCTATGTGTATAGTGTTTGGCATATGTGTTGTGCTAGTTTCTTTCTTTTTTGATCAGTAAGGTTCTCACAGAAATTCCCAAACTGGGAGTGAGAAACAGTAGAGTTACAAAACCAAGTACAAGAAACTTGGTCCATTGTAGATTCCTCCCAAGACAGAACATAAAAATGAAGTTTCAGCAAAAAACACAAACATCAAACATAAAGGAGCAGACTCATCAAATCAAGGAGCTTTTTACGATGGTGAAAGTATAATCTGATCTATGATGGACAAGATAACTATTCACCACATAAAAAATGTAATACTTTATTGGGAATAAAAAATTAATGATATAGATTAAATATGAGTCATACATTTAGAATATTTTATATAGGTCATTATGAACCCGATCCACATTTCCTCAAATCAAATTGCAGTTACATTGTTCTTTCTACATTGTTGTGCTAGTTGACCATGTTTTGAAGGGGGTGAGACCTCTCTCACGTTAAATAATAGTCGTCTCACGTGCAAGTTGAATTTATGTAAATTAGAATTATTAGATGATTTAATATATTATAATGTTATTTATATATTCTTTTAACAGACATCGAATTTATATACCATCTTATATGACATTTTGATATAAGTGTCAATTTATTGTTTGTTAAAAGAACATACACATAGTAGACTGACATTAAATTATCATTTAACAATTTTAAACTATCCACTTTACGATTACCTCTGTTGGCAATGTTGTTAGTGCAAAGCCTTTGAATGTATGTTTGGGTTACTTAAGAAATGGAATAGAACAGAAATTTAAGATAATAAAATTGTTATGTACTCTGTACCGGCCAGTACATGTTAAAATGATGGTTTTCTCTATGCAGTATTCAAACTTGATGCATGTCTTAGTGGAACTGAAAAATAAGTTGCAACCATTTATTATACTACAGAGCGCTGATATATACACATAAACATAATACAGAAACTTCTGCTATTTGAATGACTTGCAGCATAGGTTACATATATAATCTTCTATGATGTTTAGAAATACTAATAAGCAATATTAATGGTTCTCACTTCTCGGTATGGCTCTAACATTAATAACATTATACCAAAAATATATAGAGATGTTACAGATATATATTCTTTTTGGTTAAAATATCTTTGGGAGATAAAGAAGAGAAAGTACAAACTTGCTTGATTATGTATTATTCTCGGCTCCCCTGGAATGTAGGTTGATGATGCAGTTATCAGTCCTAACATGGAATTCCCTGTTTTGTCTGTCTTCAGTTTGTGTTTGTATGTGTGCATTGTCTTGCTCATTCGATCTTGAGGGATGCTTATTTTAAATTGATACCCGATTTTGTTGGGGTTTAAATGGTTGTTCTCTTTTTTTGTTATTGATGACTCTGATTGTCATGGTTGTGGCAGGGTGTTGGTTTCATGGAGCAATTAAATAATTTTGGGTTTTTTGAGCATCATGGTATATACAATTATTCATACTACTTAAAAATATAATACACACCGTCGGTATATCATACCTAATCAAAATATTTTTTTTTTTATTAATGTGACCAAAAAATATTTTTTTCATGGTATAACTCAGCTGGATAGTAGATCAAATATTAATCAGTGTATAAGATGGAATTCGAACTTTCCACGTTTGCTTAACCAAACTGGTGAATTAAGCACTATACCAAATCAATTTGGTTACGTAAACAAAATAATTTATTAACACAAAAATTTAGTAATTTACCTTCCAACAAGAAAACATTACCACTCCTAACACATAAATAACTAATTTCAACACACAGTAATTATGAGATGTGTGTTTACTTCTTCCCTCTCTCTACTTTGGAACGGCGATAGGCTTGAGAGCTTCCGGCCAAATAGTGGTTTGAGGCAAGGGGACCCAATGTCACCTTACCTATTTGTTCTCTATATAGAAAGGTTGGCTTTGCCATATTTCTCATTTGGTTTCATCTGGTTCTTGGCTGCCGATGGCTATGTCTAAAGGGGGCCCCAAGATTTCACATTTAATGTTTATAGATGATCTCTTGCTTTTTTGCAAAGCAACCAAGGGCCAGGTTAAATGTGTTGTCCAGGTTCTTGATTTGTTCACTAGAGCTTTAGGACTCAAGGTTAATTTCTCAAAATCTAAAGCTCTATGTTCCAATAATATTCATTTCGCTTAGAACTTGGGAAAGTATCTTGGTGTCAATATTGGTCATGAAAGATCGTCCAGTAAAGCTGCCCAAGAGATCATTAACAAAATTCAACTCCGTTTAGCTAGCTGGAAGGGGCGATTTCTTCATAAAGCAGGAAGGTTATGCTTGGTTAAATCTTTTTTTTTTAAAATCTTTTATCCTGGTTTATCAAATGCAGATATCTCCTTTTCCATTTTATGCTCATGAAAAGATCAATTCAAAGATGAGATAGTTCATTTGGAAAGGGCAAGCGAATGGTAGAGGTCTCTTGCTTGTTAAGTGGCGTCAGATTGTTTCGCCTAAGAAGTTTGGTGGTTTGGGTATTAGAGATTCACATTGTGTTAATTATGCTTTGCTTGGGAAGCTAGTATGGCAGCTGCTCCATTGTAAGAGAAACTTTGGGTGCAGATGTTGACAAAGAGAAAGTTTTAGGAGCAAATATAAGGAAGCCAATTAAAGAGCCCACATCTTATAATGTTAAGTTAGCTATTTGAATTTTTATGGGCTTTCACATAATGAACCTTTATTTGCTCCCTATGGACTATATTATGTAGGTTCCCTAGCATTACTCGTTGACAAAAAAATATTTGAATGGTTCTATGAATTGGAACTCTCTCCACAATGTTTCTGACATTTGCAAACATGTCTTCCGGGCTTATAATGTTCTTCGTGAGGGCCTAATTTGGCACACATGCAGCTTATCTCAATCTCTCTGACAAGATGTTTGGAGCCTGTTAGGTAAGCTTGGGGGAATTCTTCCTTACATTCATATTTCCGATCTATTTTTCACTATACAGGATGTGGTGGATTCGAGAAATTGGAGCTTTAATAACATGTCTACTCCTATTCCTTTGGACATAAAAAACACGCTTCAGAATCTTTGTCCCCCTGATTCGAGGGTGGAAGTGCCTGGGTGGTATTGAAATCCTTGCCCTTCTAAAGTTTATTCTACGAAGAATGGTTATCGTTGGTCGGCTAATCGCAAATTCCAATGGGATAAAAGTGCGAATTGGGATTGGATTTGGAAATTGCATATTCCTGAAAAAATTCAATTTGGATTGCTTGCAATGATGCTTTGCCCACTAATCTCTTTAGATTTAAAAGAAATCTATGTGCCTCTGATAGGTGCCCCATTTGCAACGTGGAAGCTGAATCTGTTCTTCATTGCCTTAGGGATTATGAAGATGCAAAGACTATTTGGAGAATGTTGGACCCTTCCTTTGTGGAGAATTGTATTGGTTTAGATTTCATATCATGGATGAAGAAAAATTTGCGTGGGAAAGAGATGCTTGCTTCTTCCGGCCTTTGGTGGATTTGGAGGTATCGGTGCAATAAAATCTTTGCCCCTAATGAGGTGTGGTCTTTGAGAAAGGTGGCAATTTTTCTCGCTTGCTTGTCTGCCAATGAATTGCTAATCTTTGAGAGAATTTCTTCTATTCATCGGCATTCTGAAGCTTGTAATAAATGGGAACCTCCTCCTCCTGATTTTTACAAAATTAATTGTGATGGAAGCTGCTTTCCCGATCAAAGTCGAGTTGGTTTTGGGTGGGTGCTAAGTTGTTTTGGAAATCTCCCTGCTTGGTCCATATTTAGATGTGAGCTTTATGCTGTGTGACAAGATCTGTTGCTTGCTCAGGAGGCCGAAGCTCGTCATATTATATGTGAAACTGCTTAAGAATCTCCTTTCATCTAATTGTGCTGCGGATGGAGACAGTGCAGAAAATTCAAGATACTCTTCTATGGAATTGGGATGTTCAATTTCGATTCATTAAGCGAGAGGCAAATGGTGTTGCTGATTGGCTAGCTAAGACCGGGGATCGAGCATCTTGGATTCATCCTAACATGGAGCTGCAAACAATTCTTTTTGGCTAGCCCCGTGTTTTTTTCTGCTTTTTGCTTGTTTCTTTATCTCTGGACACCAAAAAAAAATTGCAGGACATAAGGTTTAACATGAATACTTACTAGACAGAGCATTGCCCTTGTACTTCCGAGTAGAATGTTGTGCACACAACAAGATTGTTTAGATTTGGATCCTAAAGCAGACAGATAGGAGAAACAAGTTACAAATAAATTAACAGATGTAAAAGTATTTCTGAGAAATAAATATGGAAAAGCGAGTAACAAGAGGGACTTCACTATCATACCAGCTCTGGGCAAACTGTCAAATGGAAACCACTGAATAAATTTGCCATCTCGACAAGTGGAAGTGGTCTAACACCTCTTACCTGCAAAACAACCATGAAAGATAAACATATGACCACATGACCAGAAGAATAAACCAGCTATACCAATGATATCCCACTGTGAATTGAGCATCCCTAAAATACATCCAAGTTCGCAAAATATAAACTTCACATATATAATTATAGCCCAGGATTACATACCACTTCTTGAAGCTTCAAAGGTGGTTCAGGAAGTGATCTCCATTGTGGGAAAAACTCTTGGGCAGCTATAGATATAAGCTGAAGAAACTTATTCAGAACAGCTGGAAGGTGAAGTTTGACGTTGACCTATAAAATGACAGACAAATGAACAATAAAGGTTTATGAATGTTGCATATTAGAAATAGCATTAAATACTCTTATTTACCCTTCACACAAAATCTATTCCAGAAGGAGAAAATCATGGATTGTAAAATCAGCAATATAGAACACAATTTTATAGTTGAGTACCATATTGTTTCCAAACTTGTAGGAGAAGTCAAGAACAGCAACATCTCTGCTCGAACGGAGATCAATGACTTCAAGTGGGCATTGGACCTATACAACCGATGTCGTAAGAAAGTAAACAAAATCATATTTATTTTTTTTAAAAAAAACAACAAATGAAGAGTTTCTCAACTGTGCACGGGGAGGTATAGTTTCCGGTAATAGTGAGAGCTCCATCTTCAAATGGGTGGGAGGCAACATGATAGCTTGAACAGAGACAAGGGAAACAGTATTCTTATTTCCCAAGAAAAGAACCATACGCGCATGATGAGCTCTCCATTCTGCCTTAACGCCAATCTGTGAAAACATATATTTGAAGGCACTGTGAATATAAGCTTGTGCTATACAGGTCTCTGTAAGTAAATTGAATGTATATATGCCTAATTTTTCGTTTAAAAAAAGGAAAAGAGCAAAATTGGCAAAAAATAAAAATAAAAAACTGAATATAAGGATCCTCATATAGAACACCACTATCCTTCACGCACAAAGCTTGAAATCTTTAAGAGATATTTCCAACTGGCTGCACACAAAAAGGTGGAAATTATTTTCCATGGCACACATACTGCATTGCGGTAATATCTCACTAGTTGGAAAATGGACAATGATTTAGTTAAAAACTGACATGATATAGGTCTATCATTTGCGAACTTTTGTTAATAAAAAAATAGTTTTGGTCTAACGTTGTGCTTAATCATGATCCTAATCATGTGTGTAATAAAAGACAAATTAAAAATTGTAAAAATTATTATTAACTTTTCATATAACACATCAGGTAAAGCAAAAGACTTCATTAGTTATTCCAATATTCAAATCGCGATGCAAGTTACCTGCACCCCTGCAGGTACTATTGCTGTGGCTTCAATGGTTGTTCCTTCCAATTCCGATATTGTGGTTGATTGAGGATGTACACTGCTACTGGGGGAACCTTCGATGGCCAACGGATCTAAGAGATCACTAAGAATATTTGCAGGGGGAGGCTGAGAATTTACTGTAGCCAAAGCCCCCATTTTCCTGTGATAATCTTGGATCTGCTGGATAATCATCCTGTCTAGAAATGATCTCAGCGTCAAACTAAGAAGTGATTCAACGAACCTTTCTATAGCTAAAAAGGATGACGTTGTAAATTATTTAATGTAAATCATGGCGGTATTTTAGAAAATACACAAAAAAAGGGATGTTAGTGGAAAGATATAATAAACTAACCACATTACGTGAATGCTGGGCATCTTTACAAGACCAAGTTGGCCAACAGGCAGAGGTGGAGTTCCATTAGCAGGACGCTGGTCTTGTACAACAAAAGTATTTGATGTCTGAGACCGCTGCTGGGCTCTCAACTTTATTGCACTTTGCTCCGCCATATCAACCTCAGTATCTTCCGCTTTTTTCATTTGCAGACTGAATTTTAGGAAGAGTATATTAATCAACAAGTGTTACCCTTACCCTGATCAAACAAATTTTTATGGATTGCAAAACTACCTGTCGTTTAGGGAATTTAGGCATTTCAGCCAAGATGTCCATAAAGGCTTCACTTTTCTACTCGACGCAAAATATTCCACAGCTCGTTGCTGCATTTCGACTTCAATTGAACTCATATCTAAAAAGACAGAAAATGGGTTAGAGAAATCTATAGCATCATGAAAGACCATAGAACAATGACAATTAAAATAAATAAATACAAAGCAGAGGTAACTCTCACTTCTAAAATATTGACCAAATCTGACTTTGTAGTTCAGGGTCTGGAGGGTGACTGTGCATCAAAATTTTAGCATATGTTGATAGAACAACGGAAACAGTATTAAGTCCTGAAAATAAAGTACATCTCATAAGATAACCAGGCTAAATGTGCCCAAGTTAAGAATTAAGTTCGGATAACCCTTACAATACAGTAGGAAGCTTCTCATGAATATGGTTAAACAATTCCTTTGGACTGCACCCAGGTCGTCTAGCTATAAGGTGCCCAAACTCCAAGCATATATGCGCTGACCTGTTGGAAGTGTATTCATTTGAGACTTAGTGATTCAAGCAATTAGTAGGTATTTATGTTCTTGCATGCATGTTTGTATAGATAGAGGAGTTAACAGAAGAAGAAAATTCATATTGATATTATGCATACTACATAACAGAATGAAATTCAACCTAAATTGGATTAATTTCACAAAGATGCAACTGTTTCCCTCTAAAATGGATAGATGTCAAGTTTGCAATCTACAGATTAGAACCCACAATCAGTGAATGACATATTAACAGATAAACATCGTCAATGTATTAAAGAACACAGAAACCTTAACCATTGTTTCATGTATGGCAGGGTTGTCAAGATACTCTCGAGCTTTTCATGTATTAAAGAACACAGAAACCTTAACCCTGTGAATGATGTGCTAACAAGTAGATACAGAGTTGATACTTGATAGAAGATTCAAACACAGATGTAGGTCTTCATTGTTCGTAACAAACTGTATGAAACGGAACCAAATGTCGTCACTAACAAAATCACCGGCCTTGTCAATTAACTGAAGGATCACATCTCGTACCTGTAACAGGGGATGCATGATATAAGTATATATTATACAAGTTTTCTGGAAGCACACTCTTATAGCAAACTTCTCAGCAAGAATAGCTGCTAAGTGATAATTCCTCACGCATTGCAAACTCTTCTGTTTTAGATACTACAAAGAAATAGAAGAGAAAATTGATCATTTTATGGTTCATACAGAAAAGCTGGCTCCTGTCACTCACCACCCTTTTTCTTTTATTTCTTTGAGTTGGGAAGGGGAAGGCTATCATGATATTTCCAAATTGCATGAATTACTCTCTGACCTAACTATCCATACATGTAGTTACTCGACTATATCCTTTGCATTTGAAATATAACAAATGCCATATAGCAAATCTAGAGCACGCCTCCGGATACTGCGTACAAATCAATGTAGTTAGAATTACTAGATTTAACAAAATTAGAATTGAGGTCAAGGTAACTAATTGAATTGGAATTTTAAGTCACCTCTAAAATTTTCAAAGAGAAGCAAGTTTAGTAAATAGTATTGCCTTTCCCAGCTAAATTGTATTTAACAAGAAAGAAAAAGCCTTTTATAACATAATACATAACTAAATAGCAACACACCAAACACCCAAGAACAGAAATGTGCAGGCTGGATTCAGCCCCCTAATGATTCCAATAATGAAATACAAGATTAATTATTTCAACACATTGGATCAAACGTATAACCTGATGTCAGGATCCTTCGGAGAAGTAATAATCTGAGCTTGATGTTTTTTTTTATGATATCCTGCCTGCCTGTCTGTGACCATCAACACTCTTGTCATATTCTCCTGCACCACAGTAGCATATATATATCATGAAATGGGACACTACATCGCAGCAACCACCTCACTAAAACCAAAATATATAGAAATGTGTCACCCAACTTACCAAGACAAGATATTGAATGTTTGGTGGTTCATGGACAGAAATAAATTTTCCAAGAGACACACATTGAGTCATCATCTCCCTTTCAGCATCAAGGTGCATCACCTGAGCAAAAATTTGAATATAAAGTTAAGTGAAAAAATGAAAAAACTTCCGAGTAATTCAAGTTTAGCCACCAAGTTCATTGTACAAATCTCCAATATATAGTGAGATGAAATGAACATACAAGAGCAAGGGCTTCAAAGAGAACAGCATGGGATGCATTATTTTTGTTCACATATTTTACAACATCAGTGCCCATTAGTATCCTTTGTAAAACCTGAAATATCTATTCAAGGCTCACTAAAATTCATTAACGAAATAAAAGGTTTGTATATATTATCGAAATATGACAAACCTCAAACAATGATCTTCTCGTATTTGGATCTTCAACCATCGGAAAGTATTGAAGAGCCCTCATTGTTTTTACCTGACATTAAGAAAATTTTGGCAACAATGAAGGTAAACTTTCCGAATAAGATACAAACATTTAGTTCAATATAGCCTATAAAGGCTAATGGTAATAATAGCACATGATTTTAGCCCTAATCCCAAATAATAATAATAATAACACACAAAAAATTTCAAAAATTGAAAGCCTTATACATGAAAGAAATTTACATACCTGAAGCCAGGGAGACAGAATACCATAATAAGTGTATTCTTGTGGGTTGTTTGATACTAACGCAACAAGAAGACTCATAGATGATGTCAAAACACCAAGGTCTCGTTCATACAATAGTTGTGCCATCCGATCCACTCTTAAAGAAAAGACAATAGGGACTAATAAGATATGTCTGGATAGAAACTACAAAGGGAAAGTGTATTACCAGCAAAGTGAATATTCAGATTTACCATCCATCCACATTGACAACATCAGGATTCTTCCAGTATAAGCGTAGCAAACACAATGCAGCCTTTTTTTTCTTTCTCACAAGTCGGCTGCAGCTACTAGATATCAAGACCACCAAATGAAGTACAATCAATATCTACTCATCATGCTATGTATTTGATACAATGCAATAATTCATTATGCCTTACCAACAACTTCTGCACATCGGGTGCTAAGGACTCAGCAAACTCTTTACCACCAATAGTTCCAACCTACAAGACAGGAAGTAGCATAGCAACAATGACTCAAGATGGGGAAAAAATAATGTTATAAATGTTATTAAGTATTGGTTTAATAGAAAAGACTCCAAAGAATGTGATTTATTTATGAAAAACGAATGCTTTGCAAGCTTTTAGAACAAGGAAATGTGATAAATTTGGAAATAACCAACTAAGCAAATATTCTAAGCATGGTTCTGAGAACTGGACTGAACAGGCCGGTTCAGCTGGGAACTGACGGTCAAGTTTAGGGCAGAAAAATGGGTTGCTAGCAAACTGATAAAAGAAAATGGTGAACCAGTTGAACCGGTCCTTTTTTAATGGTTAACCGGTTTAAAAAGAATAAAAAAGGGCCAACCCAGTTCAAGTCCCACTTGGTGGGGTGCTGGGGAAGGGAATATACTAGCAGCCTTACCCCTACTTTCGTAGAGAGGCTGTTCGAACCCACGACCTCAAACTCCACGGTAAGTGAGCTTACCGCTGAGCCAAGCCGGCCCTTCGGTTTAAAAAGAATAAAACACACAAAAAAATCTTTGTTTTAAAAAACATATATTATTTTGTTATATCAAGTTACACCTTGGTTTAACCTAGGTTGAACCTTTAAACTTTTGAACCTCTAACTTTACCTGTTCAATTACCTATTTGATTTTCAGAGCTTTGATTCTAAGAGAACATGAAAGTAATCCTAGGAAATGTTGTCTGTTTTATCCATTACCATACCATAGTCAATGCTAGGCACTGGAAGGTTTCGCTGCGGCCAATAATATCATTGTGCACAGTATTTATAGCCAACCTGAGAAAGTCATGATTTTCATTCAGCAAACTTGATGTTACCATGTACACAACCTGCAGTAAGTTGTGACAACATTAGAATTCCTTCTTTACTGTCTACATATTTTTCTCTGCAAGCAACATGTATAATAAACTGAAATGATGCTTCAAAAGAATAGGGAAAAAGAACAAATTATTCATTATGAAATTCAAAGTGCCATAAAAGAGAATGAAAAAAATACCTACTTCTCGGAATACTTTGGAGCAGATATGAGAGAAACAGCTTCCATGTGACCAAAAACCCATAAATACATCATTAGTTTTCGAGATTATATAAGCTTAAGGCTCTAAAGTAGCTAGATATTGAGACTCTAGACGATAAACCTGTAGCAAAATTCAAACCTTCTTAAATGTGCATGGTCATTGAGAAGGTAAAAGAAATTTAATTATAGCACATAACAATAGAGTATATCAGTCTAAACAAGGAAGCATTGTAGTATGGAACCATTTCAAATCCTAGAGCAGAGCTTGAACACTATCAAAGAAATATGTTTTGATATATCAGGAGTCTTACAATTAAAAAGGTCATATTCAAAATAAATCAAGAATCAAATATGTAGCTATAGACCATATTAAAAACATACAACCCAAATCATTGATAGGGTAAAAAGAAACGCTAGGAATGTAAAGTGCTATATCGATGTGTACCAGTGGCTCCAAGCTGAGATGGAATGTCCACGAAAATTGTAAGAGCAGGAAGCCTCTGTCATAAGCATGAAACAGTTTCATTTTTGTTGAAAAAGATTACCTTGTCCATCCTGACAGCTTCGAACTTCTGCAACGGATTTTTATTACCAATGCCAAAGCTACATCAGTTTTATATTCAATTCATTAATCTTTGTGACACACGATTTTACTCAAATATCATTCAGAATACAAATAAGAAAAGAAAATAAATCTCTAACCTGCACATAGAGCTCAGGCACAGTGCGACCCTCTGGTGCAAGAAATATTTGACTAGACTCTTTATCTTGGAACCTTTCAATCTATAGGTGAACAATTTATTAAATCAGAAAATAATGTGGAATGCATAGTTAAACATTGTTAACTCTGTAAATATAAGACTCGTATAAAGGGAAACAAGTTAATAACCTTTTTTTAGCAACTAGTATTCATCAAGAAAAACAACTAGTATTTGTAAACTTTTCATCAAGAAAAACAAATTATTACCAAAACTCTAGAAATTACTTAAATGAACAATTTGATATCCAAATCCAAATTCACTGAAAAGAAAAACAGAAAAAACCACTCAAATTTGTACATTTGGAAAATAATACTCTATAGTAATGGCTGTAATGCAATGGACAATCTGTACATTTAGAAATGTTGGTTTCACATCAAATTGAACATATAAGTGAAATGTAAGGAACTCAAATTTGTGGCAGATAAATCTGTAAGACAAATAAAATTCTTGAAACTCTGGGGACTAATCTAAAAAACTAATTGAAATATAGTACAAAGTACAATTATTATTACCATATATTCTTGAAAGCTTGTGCAAGAATCTACCTCCAATCTCTTTTGCATAGTTCCATACTTCAATCACTGAATGGTGCTGCTTGTGCTGAAACCCTTTACTTTCCTTTACAAATGCTATATAACATAATTTAAAGGTATAACAGGCTATTAATAAGTTTACAGAATCACAGCCAAATTGAAAAAATAATGTTTTTTTGTATACTCTAAAATTGGCATCCGACTTGGACACCTACCATTTGATGGATCCACCAATAGATTGGTTGGTATCTTAACGGGCACCTACTTTTGGGGCCAAAAATAGAAGAAGAAACAAATGAAGAAAAAAGAAAAGCAAAAAGTGAGTCCCAGTTATAAGCACAACATTCCTGTTCCTATTTGCCAATAATCTGTTAATAAAATGTCTCTTACCATGTCTCATATGCAGATGCCCAAGAATGATATGTGAGAGGAATGAAAAGGAGAGAGAAAAGTCTCATGGTTCTATCTGCAGCACAGTTTAGGGTTCTAAGGCATAAGATGTTACAGCGGAGGGAAGAACATCAGCACTTGCTAAACAAAGAATTAAAAGTGCCACTCAAATACTAAAGGGAAATGACAAGAAGTTTGAATACACAAGTGCCTTCAAGGAAAAAAATTATTAATCAACATAGGACAATTGACAAAGTAATAAAAAAATCATTTAAAAAAAACATTAAATCTAGTAGAACAACAACAACAACAACAATCAGTAAAAACACTCACATGTCAACTGCCAGCAGAGGTACAAAGAAAAAGATTCAAGATAAAATATAGGAAACTCAATTAAACAAATTTACACCAAGGCTAGTAGCTAAATAGTAAATAGGCTTAACTAGCCATTTATCATGCAAATCCCCAAAAAGAAACTACAAAACAAACTTACAAATTTATAGAGCAATCATATTAAAATTGAGCATGTTAATCGAGACAACAGTCTTTTTGGATTAAAAATTAAAAAAATCAATGCAACTTAATTTACAGATTAATTTGACAATTTGCATTTATTAACTTTTGAATTTTGATATAATCAGGGATTAAGGCATCTTTTGATCCCCTAAAAGGCTAAAACAGTACCCCTTGCTTACATAAGTATTTAAAATATTATAATAACAAATTAATAGTTCTGCAACTTACCATAAAAACTCATCTTTGAAATGTTTGTACTATGACAGCTTCTTTGCTAATTCAGAGAACCAGAGAACATATATGGTGTAAGATACCCAAGCAAATGATGCGAATATATGTCAATGCCCGTGATGATATGCGGTATTAAAAAACACAAGCTAATTGACAAATTAATTAACAACAGTACTAGTTTTTTCTTCATTCCAAACCTGAACTTTCTTCAAAAAACTGCTCCTCCTTGAGTCCTTGATTGCTGACACGTGAAGTTATCCAAACAATTTCACCTCATTCTTTTGCAAATTTTTCACAAAGAAGCAGAAATGATTACCAAAATTCCAGGAAGTACTTACGAAACGAATAATTTGATATCCAAATTCACTGAAAAGAAAAACAAATGATTACCAAAATTCAAGGAAGTTCTTACGAAACTAACAATTTGACATCCAAATTCACTGAAAAGAAAAACAGAAAAAATCACTCAGCATTCTTGACATTAGTATAATCATCTCTAACTCCAAAAAGAAACTAAAAGATATCAATCAAACATGAGAACACAAACCGTAATGTTGCAAGAATCAGCCTTGGTAGCCACAAAGAGCCTTCTGCATTATTGAAGGGGAAATCGTAATGAAACGGAGTTCGTTCTGCGGTGTCTTTTTCCAGGGCAAGTTTCCGCCGCCTTCACCGCAACGGTGGTGACGGTGAGGGTGGCCGTGTCCGTACATTCACATGAAAGTAGAAGCAAATGATGATCGTGACAGTTGACGACCAAGAAAAACCGAAAGCATGGTTGAAAGTAATAAACAAATTAAAATTAAAAAAAAAAAAAAAAGAAGAAGAAGAAAAGAATGGATATGGGTTTTAATTTGGTGGGTTAGAAGCGTAGATGATATTGAAGGAGGACCTTATGAAGCCCAAATGTATGCCCCTTTATATATCCTATTCTTAGCGTTTATCTTAAGTCCGATAGTAGTTAACTTAGCTTCATTTTTACGCCCAACTCTGATGCGTTAAATCTAAGCACCGCCTTTGAAAAAAAAAATCTAAACAAAGCCCAACGTTCATGTAAAAAAAAATAAATTTATTTGGATTTAGCTATGCTCTCTCTCGAAGGAATGAAAAAAAAATAAAATATACTAAAGATATAAAATAAAATAACATGAATATATAGACTAATAAATTTATATAAACAAAAAAATTAAAATTCAAAGGTATATGAATAAACACATTTTTTATTTCTTTTAATGTTAAAAATATTTTATAAATTTCTTTAAATTTATACCACATTTTTTTTTCAAAAATGATCCAAAATATATCATGCCATATTCTCATTTTATCAAAAAAATTTTACCATTTTTTGAATTGGGTCAAAAAATGGGAGTCTCAGAATTTTCACATCATAAATCATCGAAGCAACCATATCATCTTTTTTTTTCAAAAAAATCTAAATATATAATGTCATATTCTCATTTCTTGCATATTTTATCCGAAAAGGGTCAAAAATAAAAATCTCAATATTTTCGATCATATATCATCAAAACAATCGTACCTTCTTTTCTCGCATATAGTCTAAATATATCATGTCATATTCTCATTTTATCGAAGGAACCTTACCATTTTTTTTTAAATCGAGTCAAAAAATGGAAATCTCAATATTTTTGAGTCATATATTATCGAATCAACCATACCATTTGTTTTGAAATAGGTCTCGTGTAATATTCTTATTCACACCGAGAAACTTTACCTTCTTTTTATTCAAATCGAGTCCAAAGATGAGAATCTCAATAATTTTGGGTCATAAATCTTCGAAACAACTATACCTTTTTTTTTTTTGTACAGGATCTAAATATATCATGTCATATTCTCGTTTCATAGAAGCAACTTTACCATTTTTTTTCTAATTGGGTCTAAAAAAGGAAATTTCAACATATTCCGGTGATATATCATCAAAGAAGAATTTACCATCTTTTTTCGAGTAGGGTCTCAACATATCATGCCATATTCTGATTTTATCAAAACAATTTCACCATCTTTTTACCGAATCGGGTAAAAAAAAAGAGAATATATATCAATGTTTTCGATCATATACCATCAAAGCAATTGTACCATCTGTTTTCAAATAGGGTTGAATATATCATGACCCTATTCAAATTTCATCGAAGCAACTTTGCCATCTTTTTTTTATTTTCCGAATCGGGTCTAAAAATGGGAATATCAATATTTTCGAGTCATAAATCATGAAAGCAACTATACCATCTTTTTTCGAATAAGGTCTAAACATATCATGCCACTATTCACATTTCATTGAAGAACCTTTACCATTTTTTTCTGAACCGGTCAAATAATGGAAATCTCAATATTTTCAGGTCATATATTATCGAAGCAACTAAATTATCTGTTTTTGAATAGGGTCTGAATATATCATACCATATTCTCATTTCATCGAAGCAAATTTACCATTTTTTTTCGAATATGGTCTCAATATATCATGTAATATTCTCATTTTATCAAAGCAACTTTACCATCTTTTATCCCAATAAGGTTAAAAAATGGGAATCTCAATATTTTCGATCATATATCATCGAAATAATTATACCATCTTTTTTTCGCATAAGGTCTAAATATATCATGTCATATTCTCATTTCATCGAAGCAACCTCACCAATTTTTTTCAAATTGAATCAAAAAATGAAAATCTCAATATTTTCGGGTGATATATTATCAAAGCAACTATACCATCTGTTTTTTAATAGCCTCATACCATATTCTCATTCACTAGAAGCAACTTTACCTTCTTTTTTTCGAATCGAATCCAAAAATGGGAATCCCAATATTTTCTGGTCATATATCATCGAAAAATCATACCATCTTTTTTCGAATAGGGTCTAAATACATAATGCCATATTCTCATTTCATCGAAGCAAATTTATCACATTTTTTTAATCGGATCAAAAAATGGAAATCTCAATATTTTCGGTTCAACAATAATCGAAGTAACTATACCATCTTTTTCAAATAGTGTTTAAATATATCATGTCCCAATTCCCAATTCATCAAAACAACTTCACAATTTTTTTTAATCGGGTCCAAAAGTGGGAATCTCATTATTTTCGAGTCATGAATAGTTGAAGCAACTATACAATCTTTTGAAATCGGGTCTTAATATATCATTTATCTATTCTCATTTCATCGAAGTAACTTTGCAATTTTTTTTTCGAATCGAGTGCAAAAATTGGAATCTCAATATTTTCGGATGATAAATCATAGAAGCAACTATATCATTTTTTTTCGAATCGGGTCCAAAAATTGGAGTCTCAATATTTTCTGGTTATAAATTATCGAAGCAACTATACCATCTTTTTGGAATAGGGTATGAATATATCATTTCCCTATACTCATTTCATCGAAGCAACTTTGCCATTTTATTTTCTAATTGAGTCCAAAAATTGAAATCTCAATATTTTCGAGTAATAAATCATAAAAGCAACTATATCATGTTTTTTTTCGAATCGAGTACAAAAATGAGAATCTTAATATTTTTGGGTCATAAATCATTAAAGCAATTATACTATCTTTTTTCGAATAGGGTTTAAATATATTATGCCGCAATCCTCGCTTCATCGAAGCAAATTTACCTTCATTTTTTGAATAGGGTATGAATATATCATGCCTCTATTCTCATCTCATAGAAGCAACTATACTATCTTTTTTTTTTTCAAATAGAGTCTAAATATATCATGCTATATTCTCATTTAATCGAAACAAACTTACCTTCTTTTTTCGAATCGGGTCAAACAATGGGAGTCCCCATATTTTCGCGTCATAAATCATCGTACCAACGATACCATCTTTTTTTTTTCGAAAAGGGGTCTAAATATATCATGTCATATTCTCATTTCATCGAAGAAAATTTATTAATTTTTTAGAATAGGGTCAAAAAATGGGAATTTCAATATTTTCGGTTCAACAATCATCAAAACAATTATACCATCTTTTTCGAATATCATCTAAATGTATCATTTTCCTATTCTTATTTCATCGAAGCAACTTCGACATTTTTTTCAAATCGGGTCCAAAAATTGAAATTTCAATATTTTCGGGTCATAAATCATAAAGCAACTATATCATCTTTTTTTTCGAATCCGGTCAAAAAATGGGAATCTCAAGATTTTTGGGACATAAATCATCGAAGCAACTATACCATCTTTTTTCGAATTTGGTCTTAATATATCATGCCCCAATTCTCATTTCATCGAAGTAACTTTACCATCTTTTCTTTTCGAATTGGGCGATAAAATGAGAATCTCAATATTTTCGGGTCATAATTCATCGAAGCACAACTATACCACTTTTTTATGGAATAGGGTCTATCGTGTCATATTCTCATATCATCCAAACAACTTTACCATCTTTTTTCGAAATGGGTCCAAAAAAGGGATTCTTAACATTTTCGGGTCATAAATCCTCGAAGCAATTATACCATCTTTTTTTTTAATAGAATTTCAATATATCATGCCCCTATTCTAATTTCATTGAAGTACATTTACCATCTTTTTTTTTTTCCGAATCGGGTCCAAAAATGAGAATCTTAATATTTTCGGGTCATAAGTCATCGAAGCAATTATACCATCTTATTTCGAATTGGGTTTGAATATATCATGTCCCCTATTCTCATTTCATTGAACCAACTTCCCATCTTTTTTCCGAATCTGTTCGAAAAATAGTAATCTCAATATTTTCGGGTCACAAATATTCGAAGCAACTATACCATCATTTTTCGTATAGGGTCTGAATATGCCATGCCCATATTTTCATTTTATCGAAGCAAGTTTACCATCTTTTTTTCGAATCAGGTCCAAAAATGAGAATCTCGATATTTACGGGTCATAAAAGCATCAAAGCAACTATACCATTTTTTTTCGAATAGGTTCTGAACATATCACGCCCCTATTCTTATTTCATCGAAGCAAATTTACAATCTTTTTTTCGAATCAGGTCCAAAAATGGAAATCTCCATATTTTCGGGTCATAAAAGCATCAAAGCAACTACACCATCTTTTTTCGAATAGGGTCTGAAAATATCACGCCCTAATCCTATTTCATCGAAGCGACTTTACCATTTTTTTTGAATCAGGTCCAAAAATAGGAATCTCGATATTTTCGAGTCATAAAAGCATCACAGCAACTATACCATCTTTTTTCGAATAAGGTTTGAACATATCACGCCTCTATTTTTATTTCATCAAAGCAACTTTACCATCTTTTTCAAATCGGGTGCAAAAATGAGAATCTGCATATTTTCAGGTCATAAAAGCATCAAAGCAACTATACCATCTTTTTTCGAATAGGGTCTGAACATATGACGCCCCTATTCTTATTTCGTGGAAGCAACTTTACCATCTTTTTTCAAACTCGGATCCAAAAATGGAAATCTCGATATTTTCGGGTCATTAAAGCATCAAAGCAACTATATCATCTTTTTTCGAATAGGGTTTGAACATATCACGCCCCTATTCTTATTTTATTGAAGCAACTTTACCATCTTTTTTCTTATAGGGTTTGAACATATCACGCCCCTATTCTTATTTCATCGAAACAACTTTACAATCTTTTTTCGTATAGGGTTTGAACATTGCACGCCCCTATTCTTTTTTTTTTGGAATCAGGTCAAAAAACGGAAATCTCAATTTTTCGAGTCATAAATCATCGAAGCAACTATACCATCATTTTTCGAATAGGGTCTGAACATATCACGCCCCTATTCTCATTTCATCGAAGCAACTTAACCATCTTTTTTCGAATCGGGTAAAAAAATGGGAATCTCAATTTTTCGGGTCATAAATCATCGAAGCAACTATACCATCATTTTTTGAATAGGGTTTGAACATATCACGCCCCTATTCTCTTTTCATCGAAGCAACTTTTCCATCTTTTTTCGAATCGAGCCCAAAAATGGGAATCTCGATATTTTCGGGTCATAAATCATCGAAGCAACTATACCATCGTTTTTTGAGTAGGGTTTGAACATATCACACCCCTATTCTCATTTCATTGAAGTAATTTTACCATCTTTTTTTTTTCCGAATCGGGTCCAAAATGAAAATCTCGATATTTTCGGGTCATAAAAGCTATGTTTACCACCATTCATCCTCCTCTTTTATCCGGGCTTGGAACCGGCTATGTAAGAACCTTGGCAAGAAAGTTCTCCATAGGCAGAGTTATGAATGGCATGGATGCCATGCTTCATAACATCTTGATATATAACATTTCTTTTAATATGTTCATAAGAGTCATGAATATCCAGTTTTACCATGGTCTTAAGATCGTTTTATCACAAAAATTATTCTAGCCACATTCATATCCAACTCTGTCTTAATAGTTATAGAGAGTGGGTTGGTGAATAATACCATAAATACTTTTTTTGCATTGATTGGCTAATGGCACAAGGGTTGCAGGTTCCACCTGTTCACAGGTAGTACAAAGAGATTAAATAAAATTAGCAACATTGGTTTTTAAGTTCAAAAAAGAAATTCATGATATATTGATAATCATTAATCTACTTATTGCAATTAAAACAAGCAAACTTAGGTAACAAAATATAACATCTGAGAGATAAATCATAAATATCATACAGCTTACTTAAAAAAAAAAAAAAAGAAAGAAATAGGGACAACATAGGTTAAATCTTGTATGTTAATGGCAGAAAATGACTTCCAGTAACAGCATAAAAATCATAAATATCATACGGTGCACATAATGCATAAAAGTCAAGTGCCCGATCCTGTAACCACAGAAATAGATGGATCAGAAATCAGATATCTTTCACATGATCTGCTAAATTACAGCAGCCTTTATCATCTCAAATAAAATTCAAGACTTTGCAAAAGCTAATACCCTTAGTTAAGCAATAAATAAAGAAGAGACAGTCAAAATGTATGAGCAATTCGTGAGAATAACAAACAAAATAGTTTCTTGAAAATCTTCCAATAAATTATACTTTAGTTTTAAGGACTTATATTTGTAGAATTGCAAAGAGACTAACACGATGGTGAATTGGAACAGCAGTAAGGGTTCCAAATCTTGCATTGATGCGACCAACAATCTCATGCACCTGACTTGTAAGCTTTTGAACTGTCAAAGCATTGAGCAAACAAATCTTACAATCAAATATGTGAAAACCGATAACACGGTGCACTATTTTTTTTTATATAGTTATGAAAAATCAAAACTTTGGAATCAAAGAAATACAATTTAGTTTTGTGATCATGTAGTAGCCAATCTACCTTTAAGGCTTTACGCTATCAACCCAATCCATGTGTAAATTTTCAGGCATGGCTGTCATCCAATGACCTGAAGTATGTCATAGAAACATCCCATTTTGTGCAGCTAACCACATCTTATATTCACTGAAATTCTGTAGAAAAATGTAGTTAGTCCACAAATAAATGTTGCTGCCAATAATAGATAAATTTATTCAATAATAGCCCATCCAATTTTTCTTTTCTATTGCTTATATAACCCAATATACCCTCCCAATCTTCATGTCTCTTTGCACTTGCATTTAAGAATTTCTCAACCATAAGTTACACGTAGCTTTAATCCAAAAGACACAATGCAGTTTTTGAAATTAACATATAATATAGATGACTCACAGGTCCAAACTTTATAATTGACGCAACACATTAACACAATCATCAGTGAATAAAGGGGTTAAAGTTTTATTTGATGTTTTTTAAAAAACTAATCAATAAAAGGAGGTATGGAAAAGACAGAAATAAAAGCCACAAAGATAGAAAGGACAAACCAGCACCAACCTGAATGGTCAAACACCGAGGACTACAATGGTTGAAGGACACAGAAATATGAGAAACTTAAAGAAAAAAGAGAAGAAAATTAATAAATCAATAAATAAAAATGGGAGACACATAATATGCATCAATTTTCCTTGGCAGACTTCCAAAAAAGAAAGAAGACCGGAAAAAATTCAATTTTTCTTTTTCTACTTTACGTATATTGTAAGTCTTCTTTTTAAAGTATTGAGGAGGGAAATATTGGTTTCTTTCACTCTGTAAAATATATTCCAACCTATTCTTATTGATCCCCAAAAAGTAAACCAAGATGTATATTTCATACTTAGAACTCAGAACATAATTATCATATGCTATGTTAAAGAACTAATAACTTATTTATTATTTATGTATTAAGATTTTTAACCATGAACACATATTTGTTTATTCTAAATATATTGCAACACACTATCATTTGCAGTTTAACATCTTCATTTTGGCACATTTGGACTTAATAGCCAAATTCAAATATTTGCTCTTTTACTAAATTCAAACATGGATTTTGTTTGGATAAGCTACTACCATTTTCCAATTAAGATATATAGAACTTGAATCATATGAACGTAAAGGGAAGTTTGTTTGAAAAACTATTTACCAATGCCATTTGAGCTGCTTATATGCATATGATCAAAATTGAAAAGGAATTCACCTTATACTGTAGCCAAATCCCGTAAAAAGATATAAAACACAATCATGAAAAAATTAAAGCACCCAATACCTGTTATGAAAAGATATTACTTTTAAGGCGTTGTATATTAAGAAGTGCAAGGCAGATACATTAAAAAATCTCTAACTGAATTGCCGACATATTGACTCATTATCTTATATGTGATGATAAATAAAAATGTGTAAATTGTCTTCTCAATTTTTGAACTCTGCAGTAGAAAATGTGAATCTGACATAAGAATTGAGAGCGTGAAGTAAGGAGGAAGAATAAAACTACCTGGTGTAGTAATCCTATCAAGGTTAAATTCTCCCATGTTTTTTCTATAAGCTAGCCTCCTAAATTAGATATAAAACATAAACAGATTTTATCCAATCAGTCTTCGTTATACTAATAAAATCATAAGAAAGAATTATACAAACATACAGAGAGTATTAGCCCCAACAAAATACATGGAGTAAAAGATATAACCTTGAACAATATTAGACTACACATAAAGCATTAGATAAAAAATATAAAATCAGCCAATAATTATTCATAATGAACATAAAAGAAAAAACAGAATATGAAATAAAGCAAGTCTAAAACAGCATAGGAAGACATTGCTAATTAACTTTGTACATAGGCATTGCTATAGATGAGAATAATGTGATGGAATTTGTTTCGATGGATATTCAAACTTTTGCACCAAACATGTTTATATCTAATTCTGGGCACATATAGGTTTAAAATTAAAGAAGACAATCATTAATTATATGTTCAGTTTTTTTTTTTAAAAATACAAATTTATCTTTCAAGCTAATCATTAACTTCTAGTAGTAGTAATTACAGACTAAGGATGAAAGAATCAAGAAATTTTCTAAATTGGAATGGTCTTATAACTAATAGCATGCCAATAGATGACATTCATTCTTACGATATAGAGAAACAAAATGCAATCACATAAATGAAAAAGATAATATTCAGACTTTATATTAAAAATGAGTAGATAAAGGTTGTCATACCACGAAGAACAAATGAAGAAGATCAACTCTAAACTTGAAGCAAGGCTACCCACCAATCATGTGCATCCCAGCATCCACTTAGCAGCCACCGAGGACTGAAAGGAGCAGCAACAATTGAAGAAACAATTAATTAAACAAAGAGATTTGGGTTCCAAATGAAAATTAGCACCAAATAATTTCTTAATCCATTTCAACAATCACAGCTAATTGGTTTGTCTCCACAACTTGCCTCTCATATCCATATATATATAATGCAATCAAGCAAATATACAGATAGAGTTTGGTAGAATATTCGCTATTTCTATAATATAATATTGAAATAAAGTAAATTATCATTAGATATAAAGCGAAAGGAAATTAAGTGAAAAAAGGCATAACAGAGGGAATGGGCCATGCCATGCAAGTCTCCCAAGAAAATGAGATGGAAAAAGCATGCAATAATTACTTCACATTCTTGTACTTCACCTACTATGGCATGATGAATGAGTACCACAAAACCTTAGTCACTGTCCACTCAAAACCAATCATTGCAAAAACTATAATGCCGTACACCACAGCTTGTAAAAGGACATAAGGGAGTTCAATCACAGCCTGAAAGAAAAATATAAAAAATGTTAACACTGAATTCAATCATGGATTTGATTTGATTTCTATGCTATGCACCCACTTCAATTACTTACGTGAGAAAAAGCATATGCAAAAACTGAATACATTCCAGCAGCTTTTTCTCTATAGAACACTGTTCTTTCCACAAACACCAAGGGTTGTGTTGAACTTGAATTCCTAACACCAAGAAGAACAACAGCATACATGAAACCCATGGCATTGAAAAGATCTTGTCGTTTTTCACTACAATATAATGGTTATTGAAACATATAATGTTGTTATACATGGACATGAAAACAGATGTATACTAAGAGTTTTGAAAATTACATTTTGGAGCCAAGGTTCCAAAAGACTCTGCCAAATAACACTGCTACAACTATGGTATAGAGAACTCTTATAGCAGTGTATTGAGGATTGCGCCAATAAGACCAATGTTGCTTCCATAAGCAAGCCATGCATTGAGTGAGAAAGGATCTTGAGTATTTGGAAGGAAAATAAAGGTCCTTGGAACCTTGAACTGGGATACTTAATTTGTTAATAAGTTATTTGTTGCTGCCTAAACAAATAATATTGACCAGTTTATTTAGAGTTTAGACAGATAACTAGTATATTTGAATATTTATGCAGAAGAGAAAATCATACCTATATAGCCATGAATTTTTGTATTCCTCAGCAAAATCAATTCCCAATTCCATTTCTTTTGCTAAAGAAGTTACTTCCAACACCCATGTAACTGGATTATAGCCATCTTTAATCTTGCTGACACCTTGAATTTCCTTTAAGAAAAGAAGTGTTAACATGAATGAATACTTTAGCAAGATAAAACTACAATGTTGCTCAATTTTGTTGAAGTTATTATACCTCAAAGTATTTGATCAAATGAGAACAATGGTATCCAAGTGGATCCAAATATATTTCTTGTCCTCCTACTTTCATTAGGAAAAGCAGAACTTGATGAAAAACTAAATATTAAAAACAAATTAATGGAAGCAATGAACAAAACAGAATTAGGGACTAAATATTGATAATGAAGCTATAGGGACTAAATCATACTTATTGATAATGAAGGCAAATGATAAAAACCGAACATAGGGACTAAATACACAATTTCTATAGGAAATGCAAAAAATACAATAAGAAAGCTAGAATAAGAAGGCTAGCTAAGGTATATGCATATAATTCCAAATAAGTAAGTAAATGAACTAACTGAGATAATCATCCATGAGTAGATGTCCTACATGAAATAGGCATAAGGCCTTTGTTTATCAAAATCAAAAGAAGGTATAACCGTATAATCTGTAAAACAAACAATCACAAAAATCAGACAATGAAAATGTTATTAGCTATCTTGATTTCAATAATATATATTTGGAAAAAAGAATAGTACAACCACAGAAAAAGGTCAGAATGCTTTTATAATTCAATTTTCCTCTTGGCGAATAGGCTACTTATTTTCTTCAAAGGCATACAATAGTTTAAATGTTTGTTACCTTGTCATCATGATCAAAATAAAGAAGTTTAATTTTTCAACCAAAATCAAATTACAAATAAAATAAAAGCCAAAAATAAAGACGTAGCAACAACCAACAACAATTATTCCAAACAGCATAACAGCTCCCATGGAGAATGGAGAATTGGAGATGAAAATGGGAGATATGAAAACCTGTTTGAAGATGGAATTAAAAAGGAATTGCATGTAATAGAAGAGTATAATGGCAAACACCCTCTACATAATAAATTTTTAAAAAAATGGAAAACAAAATCAGAGATGAATTCAAATATAAAAAATATTAAATCAAATTGACTTAAAAGGAAAAAAGGAGATGATACCCTTCAAAGCAACTATGATGAGCTTAGTTGCCTCTAAAGAGAAAACAAAGTCTTCTTGCTCTGTACACTAAGACTGGAATAAAAAAACTTACTTGAATTCACAGTAACATTCCAGAAAATTGAACCATATATACATATACAAAATAAATAAATAAGAGGACAAAAACATAGCAAAAGACCAAAAGTTTCTAAACCTCAATCTCAGGCTCTGGGATTCATCTTCATAACTGCCTCTAAATCAAAGAACCTATATATGGTTTAGGAGGCAAATAGACCACAAAACTCTGCAGCAACACTTGGACGGCAAGGTTAGGCAAATCCAAGACAGCTTCAAACTCACTTGTTAGCTCTGTCCCAAAAATAAGAATTTAAAAAAAAATTAAGAAAAACATTCTCACTTGTTGTCAGTAGCACTAATGGTAAAATCATGAACAGGGGAGTGAAGAATGAGTTCCTCCAATGACAATAGCACTACTTATATCATGAAAATGAAAGGGGAAAAAAAAGGAAAGCTAGTCTGCGAAAACAAATTTGCCACCATAAGTAAACGTGATTTCATAAATCATAAATCATTCTCTAACCCACTAGTCAAAGAACAAAAAATTCTGCAAAAAAATATACAATATCCTCTCACTTAACCTTATCTCATAATGAACATCATCGACTAAACATCATCACCAAAAAATTTACTGGCAATAATCCAGGCAGACTACAATGGTCCCTAATCAAAAACTTTCTGCACCTCAACAGTTTCAGGGACTAATCAGTAATATCATTTATTTGAACCTAGCACAATGATCTCATTTTTCTTTTCTATGACAAAACCAGAGTAGCTAGTAGGAAGAGAGTAGAACCTTGAAGCAGTCTCTAAAATGGCTTGCTATTGGCAATCAGATCTTTGGCTCCATCATTCTTCAATAAGCATTTGAAAACCATTCGTGGCAACTTTTCAGCTTGGAAGTTGGAATCGAATCTTGGTGAAGAATGCTTCGTGCTGCTCCTAGTCCAGCTTCCTCACGAGGCTATCAAGAAACTTTTCTCTCAGGAACATGCAAACCTAGGGTTTTGGAATGCAACGACAACGGTGTTCGGACGGCCTTGTGGAGGCGGTTTCCGCCACAACGGCGGCGGTAACGCTGACGTACAGTCCCATGAAAGAAAAAAAGAAAAGCACTGCTCCTCCTTGAGTCCTTGATTGCTGACATCAAAATTCACTGAAAAGAAAAACAGAAAAAACCATATCAGCATTCTTGACTTTACTATAATCATCTCTAACTGCAAAAAGAAACTAAAAGATATCAAACATGAGAACACAAACCTTAATGTTGCAAGAATCAGCCTGAATAGCCACAAAGAGCCTTGTGCATTATTGAAGGGGAAATCGTAATGAAACGGCGTTCGTTCTGCGGCGTCTTTTTCCAGGGCAACGGTAGTAACGGTGAGGGTTGCCGAGCCCGTACATTCATATGAAAGTAGAACCATGGTTCAGACGGTCTTGTGGGGGCGGTTTCCGCCGCAACGGCGGCAGTAACGCTGTTGTTGACGTACAGTCGCGGAAGTTAGAAGCGAATGCGAGACATTGCCACGCTCTGGAGTCAGGACGACGAGAAAAAACAGAAAAAAGGGGATGGGCACCGGTGAGGGTGGCCATGCTAATGATGAATTGATGATATTGAAGGAGGAATAGTTAACTGCCTTATGAAGCCCAAATGTATTCACCTTTATATACCCCATTCTTAGCGTTTATCTTAAGTCCAATAGCAGTTAACTTAGCTTCATTTTTACGCCCAATTTTGATGCGTTAAATCTAAGCACCGCCTTCGGGAAAAAAAAATTCTAAACAAACCCTATAAAGTTCATGTAAAAAAAACTAAATTTAATTGGATTTAGCTATGCTCTCTCTCAATGAAAAAAAAAGCCCTTGTGTTCTAAAGACATATAACATGAACTAAGTGTATTGTCCGTGCAATAACATTGTTATAAAAATATTATTTGATAAAATTTTTAAGAAATTTAATTAATTTAATCATTCGTATTACTTCATTTTTTAAATTGTATTTATTATTTCAATTTAAATTAATAAAATTTTGAATAGAAAAAATTACTATTCATTCAAAGAGCGATAAGTGAAATTTAATTTAATTCCTTAAAGTTAGGAAATTTGCCCATAAATCAAATTTTAAGATGTTAGACTAAATCAGACTTCCGGAAATTTTAAATTTGTTGATTGTGAATTCTTAAAAATCTTGAATCTATTATATAATATTAAAATCGTGTTTATGCACTTAATAATGGAACGCTGACATGGCGTGCTTCTGAGAGTGTTTCCGATATATTTTTCTTAAATCATTAAATGAAAGCAATTAATATCACTCATTAATATCAAATCTTCTACTATTTATTCTAGCTAATAAAATTATAATTTATTTAAACTATTAATGACATCTTAATATTTAATAAGCATTTTATTATTCCTTTCTTTTTTTCTATTTCATCGACCTTATAATTTTTTTTTACAAAATTTTTCTTCTTTAATTGATATACAAATTTGCATCGCATGGTTTGGCTAAGAATTTTAATTTTTTTTTAACAACCACACATCAGATGAATTTTTTATTTTAAATATAGTAAGAAAATACAAAATAAAGCACTTTGAATTTTAACTCAATGACTAAACAAACTTTTTTTTATACCCTAAGGAAAGGTTCGAACTTGAAATTTCTTATAATGTAAACGGGGTAATGTTGTATGAGCTACAGATCATTGGCGACCAAATCGAATTTCAACTATAAGAATGATCACTTTGCACATCTTATTATCGTATGGTATCTTGGTTGTAGACTTTTTCATAATGTCAACTTTAACTAATTAAATATATTGTCTACTATCTATCTATTTATCTATTATTTATTATATAATATTAAAATTGAATTTATACACTTAATGATAGAGCGTTGACATGACATATTTTTGAGAGTATTTTCTGATTTACTTTTCTTAAATCATTAAATGAAATCAATTAACTAATTAACATAAATATTGTAAAATTAATCGATCAAATCAATTAATAAATTATCAGTAATAAATATCAAATTTTAACACGTTTATTCTAATAATACTATATTTCAATTAAATTACAAATTTTATGTTATTAATATTAATTTAAAATGACGTGTTTTGTTCTTTTGTTTTTTTTTAAAAAAAAAAACTATTTATTTGTTCTTTTACAGGAATATGTTAATAATCTTATGTCGTATAGTAATTTAATTTAAAGCACATAATTAAGGTTGTCGATCAAACAAATTAACCCGACCCATTTAATTTAGTTCTACTGTTTAAACCCGTTTTATTCACGAAATACAACTTTTTTAACCTGGATCGTTTATAGCCAACCCGACGGGTTAAACAGGTTATAATGTTTTTTATTTATTCTCGAAAAATTAAACTCATTTTAAAGTCTAAAAAAATTACACAAAACGGTAAAAATATTTTAAAATATTTAAATTGGCTCTCCGGATTAATCAGACTCATCCGTTTAGCTCGCGTTTTTAACGCACCTAATCTTTCTGAGTAAAGTACGTCCGTTAATAACTGGTTGAGTTGGCTCGATAAGTTCGATTCGTTTTGATGGCCCTATACATAATCAATTTATACATCTTTAGATAATCAATTCATTTGATTTTTTTTTTCAATTTATCGTTTGAGAACTCACTAAATTTTTATAAATATGAATTTATTAAGAATTATATTATTTTATTATATTGAAAATTATTTTAGTTTTATTTTCATTTAACGTATGTATATATTTAATATGTATGTTAGATCATATTAAATTATATTTGAATTGTATAGCATTATTTTTTAATGTAATATATGTAGATATCATCGGGTATTAGTCTTTTTCGTTGCGATAATTAAAAGCGTAGGCTTATTTGTTTGTTCACAACTCAAATTTTTCAGCATAACCTGATTATGGCTAGCCTAACGGATTAAATATGTTCGCCCATTTAATTAGTTGATTATTTATTTTTAAAAAATTCAATTTTTAACTCTAAAAATAAAAATTTCAATAAAAGATGTCATTTTCTTAGAAAAAAAACTTGAAAAAACAAATTTCTTTAGTAGTTCAATTGACTTTTTGGGTCTCATTAAAAAATATATAGAAAATAATATTAATTATTTTTTTAAGAAAATAAAATATAAACGGGCGATCATAACTCGCCATTTTCACCGATTAATTAGGATAACATGTTTTGCACATTTTTGTTAACGGGTAGGGATGATAATTTGTCCTGTCCAAAAGCGAGCTGACCCAACCTGCACTACCCTGAATGGAGGGTGTTTTTTCAACGGCAGAATGGATATTGCCGAGTTTAGGTGATACCTGTTTAATAGTCTATTTGGGTGTAGGTAATAGCTGACCCGCCAAATTACCTATCCCTCCATATCCCATATGTTAATTAATAAATATAGTTAAATTTAATTTTGTAGAATTTTATGAACAATTTTATTATTATTTTAGTAATTTAAAAAGTTTTAGATGCTATAACTAACATTCTTCATTTTTAAATCATAAGTTTTTTGTCTCTTTTTAATCGTAATTAATTATGTTTTGAATATTATTAATTATTTTACTTTCGTTTGTTTATTTTCATATATATACCGTGCGTTTTGGTATGAGACAAGTATATATACATATGAATTTGGTATAGAGTAAAAATTTAGATATTTGTGGATAATGGAGCAGGAAATGACACAATATATAAATATTCAGAACGACCTAAACAGGTATTGGGTACTTGATTATCGACGATAACCTAACCTATTATCATCCTTATTAATAGGCATAATTCTTTTGGAAAAACCCGTTTTTTAGATTGGTAAATAAGACTGATTCGACAGGTTCGACCTATTTTAATAATCATATTAAATAGAGACCCATAATAGAAACATACAGAATAATAATAGACACATTTTTTATAAATAGAGAAAGAAAACAGAAAAAATATATATATGTTAATATCCATTATTATTCATATTCACAGATTATATATTATTTTAATTATTTTAAATATAATTAATAATAATATTAAATAATTTTATAATTTAATTTTTCGAAAATAAAGTAGTTTTGTAAAAAAAAAGGGTTTAAGATCAACTTAAATTTTTCACAAAACCTTAATGACCAAAAGAGTAGTTATCCTTTTTGGAAAAGTCCATCTATTTTAGACGGATAAACGGATCTTATTCGACAGGTTCGCCCTATTTTGACGGGATATTAAAAAGAGATATGTGATAAAAGAAAAAGTCTTGGAGACCAATATATCTGGGAGCCAATGCTCTTAATGGTAATAATAGATGAGTTAAGAGTGATGATTCATATATTATATGGGTGATCAGTTTTATTGTGTTTGGATGATACGTTTTTTAATTTCGGATGATAGATAATTTAGTTATTGACTCCCTAAAAGCTCCCTAATGTTGGTTCTATATAACATTGTTGATGATAAAAATATCAAAAATACTAGGAAACTAATAGATTATGACCAATAGGGAGTCAACATATACTATGGATGATAACTTAATGATGGATATATGAATTACGGATGATAACTGATATAAATTTTAAATGATAACTCAATTATTGGCTCCCTAACAGCTCCCTAACGTTAGTTTCGTAACATTATTCTAAAAATATACGGAATAACGACGAATATATTTTTATAAACGAAAAAAAAAATACAAAAGAATACATGCCTTCTTAATATCCATTATTATTTCAACTCACAAGTTATATATTATTTAATTCTTTTATATATAACTAACAACATTAAATTATATTTTTAGTTTAAATTAAATTAAATTTTCCGTGCAAAACACGGATAAATACACTAGTTATTTATAAAAGTAGGGTTTCAGTTTTACAAAACGCTTTGAAATGAGAATGATTGCCTAATTAAAAAGAATATTGTTTTCTATTTAAATTCAAAATTTGATAAAAAAAAAATGATAACTTTTTTATCTCCTCGTTAAAATGTTCAAAATTTGAATAAGTAACTAATTACAATCACTAATTACTTGAAAGATTAAACACGACACTCTCTCACGTATGAAGATCACAACCACTAATTACTTAAAACAATTCAATAAAAAGAAAATACAACAAAGAGCAGCGTATCAAAGCTCATGTTAGTGACACTTTAAGCTACAATATTGGAGTCCAAAAAAAGGTCAAATAACTTTCAAAAATTTCCACATAAAATTAAAATTAAAAACAAAAATGAAAAAATAAAATAAAATAGAAGAGCTTCCTATACATAAATACAAACTATAAAATAAGCATGATCAACAAATTTGTAAACACATTAACATAAGCATCCTCTTCTATCTCTTGTGACCAAAAAATATAACATGATAACAAATTTCTAGCCGTATTAACGTAAGCATCCTCTTCTTTTGTGACCAAAAAATTCTAATATCATAGAGTTATATATGTTTAAATTCCATTAAGTAGATACCAGCAATACATTACTACTATAATAGACTGACCATGATGCTCAGTATAACTCTGGCACATAAATCAACAATCTGATAGCAAGAAACGACTTGCACATAAATTTAGTTTACCATTGTACCAAGGCTTTGGAGAGTTACTTTTGCTTCGCTACCAAGTGCCTTCAAAGCGGATTGAAGCCTTATGGAATTCTCTGCAGACATAAAAGTATCCCTCAACTTTGATCGACACATATAAATTTCAGCAACCTGCTAATGAGAAGATAACTATGATAAATACCATCGTATGCATGCCACTTTGGCAGTAAACTCTTACCCGGGCTTCTACTTCTTCTTCTCAAGATATGGGTATATGAAAATTCAATAATAGTTCCCAAAAGATTACCTGATGATGAGGTGAAATAAGCGTGGAAATCAAACAAATACCTGTAATTTTTGTCTTCAATTAAAGATTCATAATTCAAAATGTTAACAAATTCGTAATTTAAATTGGATAATTAATTTAAATGATTGCTGGTTTTTTGTTACATGATTTTCCTTATTCAAATTTAAAAATTCAAAATATTTTATGAAATCATTCAAGAATTGGCTAAAGCATTAGGAGTAAGATCAATCAACCAATTAGAGACACTTGGCGTAATTATAGGCACTGCTACATGTCAATAAATAAAGTTGTCAAATGGCGAGCAATGAAACTACAACCCTATTCTTTTTTATATTTTAATAGTTATATAGACTAATAAATTTATGGGTAAAGTTATTTGAACAAGTGATTTTGACAACCAAGTTCAACCAAGTGATTTATTTCTATGCTAAATAGACTATTATTTCAATGTCAAATAATATAAAAAGTTGCACATAAATAAAGTTTTATTAACATCGAAATAATCTTCTCTTTAGCATAAAAATAAATGACTTGGTTGAATTTGGTTGGCCAAAACCACTTGTTCACATAGAATTATTGTAAATGTATATAACCAAAAAGATTAAAATTCATAAGGTATATGAATAAACACATTTTTTAAATTTCTTTTAATGTTTAAAATATCTTATAATTTTCTTTCTCGAAATTAAGAAAAAATTTAACATTTCGGTCTTATAAAATAGAGTCTAAATATATCATGCGATATTATCATTTCATCGAATCAACTTTACGAGAAAAAAAATTATTTTGAATCCATTCAAAAAATGATAATTTCAATATTTTCGGGACAAATATTATAGAAGCAATTATACCAACTTTTTTGAAATACGGTCTAAACTGTCATGCCATATTCTTATTTTATCAAACCAACTTTACCATTTTATTTATTTATTTATTTATTTTGAATCCGGTCCAAAAATGGGAAACTCAATATTTTCGGGTCAAAAATCATTAAAAAAAAAAACTAAACAATCTTTTTTCAAATATGGTCTAAATATATCATGCCATATTCTTATTTACTCGAAGCAACTTTATCATTTTTCTGAATAGCGTCAAAAAATGGGAATCTCAATATTTTCGGGTCATATATCGTAGGAACAATTATACGATCTTTTTTTCGAAAAAGGTCTAAATACATCATGTCATATTTTCATTCAATCGAAACAAATTTATCATTTTTTCCGAATCGGGTCCAAAAATGGAAAAGTCAATATTTCTCGGTAAAAAATCTAAAACAATTATAAATCTTTTAATGTTTAAAATATCTTATAATTTTCTTTCTTGAAATAAAAAAAAAATATAATTTAACATTTCACTCTTATAGAATAAAGTCTAAATATATCATGCAATATTATCATTTCATCGAAGCAACATTACGAAGAAAAAGAATTTTGAATCCGTTCAAAAAATGATAATCTCAATATTTTCGGGACAAATATCATAAAAGCAATTATATCAACTTTTTTGTTATAAGGTCTAAACTGTCATGTCGTATTCTTATTTCATCAAACCAACTTTATTATTTTATTTATTTATTTATTTATTTTGAATCCCGTCTAAAAATGAAAAACTCAATATTTTCGGGTAAAAAATCATTAAAAAAAGAAACTAAACAATCTTTTTTGAATATGGTCTAAATATATCATGTCATATTCTCATTTAATCGAAGCAACTTTACCATTTATCTGAATAGCGTCAAAAAAATGGGAATCTCAATATTTTCGGGTCATATATTGTAGAAACAATTATACCATTTATTTTCGAAAAGGGTGTAAATATATCATGTCATATTTTCATACCACCGAAACAATTTTACCATATTTTTTTCGAATCGGGTCCAAAAAAGAAAATCTCAATATTTTTCGGTAAAAAATCAACGAAACAATTATAAAATCTTTTTTTCGAATAGGGTCTAAATATATAATGCCATATTCTCATTTCATCGAAGCAAATTTACCATTTTTCGAATCGGGTCAGAAATAGGAATCTCAATATTTTCGGGTCACAAATCATCGAAACAATTATACTATTTCTTTCGAATAAGGTCTACATATATCATGTCATATTCTCATTTCATCGAAGCAAATTTATCATTTTTTTTTAATCGGGTGCAAAAAAAGAAAATCTCAATATTTTCATATTATAACTCTTTGAAGCAACTACACCATCTTTTTTCGAATAGGGTCTCAATATATCATGCCATATTCTCATTCCATCAAAGAAATTTTACCATCTTTTATCCGAATCGGGTCAAAAATGAGAATCTCAATATTCTCGATCATATATCATCGAAGCAACTATACCATTTGTTTTGGAATAAGGCCTCAGTATATGATGTCATATTCTCATTCAATCGAAACAACGTTACCATGTTTTATTCGAATCAGGTCAAAAAAGGGGAATCTCCAAATTTTTGATCACATATCATCGAAGAAATTTTACTATCTTTTTTTTTTCGAATCAAATCCAAATATGGGAATCTCAATATTTTCGGATTATATATCATCAAAGCAAATATACCATCTTTTTTAGAATAGGGCCTAAAATTATTATTCCTTATTTTGATTTCATTGAAGCAGCTTTACAATCTAATTTTCGAATCGGGTCCAAAAATAAAAATTTTAATATTTTCGGGGCATATATCATGGAAGAAACTATACAATATGTTATTAAATAGGATCTAAACATATCATAACATATTCTCATTTAATCGAAGCAAATTTTTCATCTTTTTATAGAATCAGATCCAAAAATGGAAATCTTAATATTTTCGGACCATAAATTATCGAAGCAACTATACCATCAATAACCATCTTTCATCTAATGCAGTCTAAATATATCATGTCATATTTTCGTTTCATCGAAGCAACTTTACCGTCTTTTTTCGAATAGGGTCCAAAAATGAGAATCTCAACATTTTCGATTCATATATAATCGAAGCAACTATACTATCTTTTTCCGAACTAGGTCTAAACATATCATGTCATATTCTCATTTCATGGAAGCAACTTTAGCATTTTTTATCAAATCGGGTCCAAAAAAGAAAATCTCAATATTTTTGGGTCATAATCATCGAAACAACTATACCATTTTTTTTCGAATAGAGTCTAAATATATCATGCTATATTCTCATTTCATCGAAACAACTTTACCATTTTTCGAATCGGGTCCAAAAATGAGAATCTCAATATTTTCGGGTCATATATCATTGAAACAACTATACCATATTCTTCAGAATAGGATCTAAACATACCATGCCATATTTTCATTTTATCGAAGTAACTTTACCATTTTTTTCATCGTGTCCAAAATTTGGAATTTCGATATTTTCGGGTTATATATCATGAAAGCAATCGTACCATCTATTTTCAAATTGGGTCATAATATATCATGCCAAATTTTCATTTCATCGAAGTAAACTTACCATTTTTTCTAATCAGGTAGAAAAATAAGAGTCTTCGTATTTTCAAGCAATAAATCATCGAAGCAACAATACCATCTTTTTTTCGAAAAATGATATAAATATATCCTGTCAAATTCTCATTTCATCAAAGCAAATTTACTATCTTTTTTGAATAGGGTCTCCACATATCATGTCATATTCTCATTCTATCAAACCAACTTTATCATCTTTTTTTCGAATTGGGCCCAAAAACAGGAATTTCAATACTTACAGGACATAAATCATCGAATCAAATATATCATCTTTTTTCGAAATGGGTCTAAATATGTCATTGCATATTTCTATTTCATCGAAGCAACCTTACCATCTTTCTTCGAATCGTGTCAAAAAATGAAATTCTCAATATTTTCGGGTTATATATTATCGAAACAACTATACCAGTTTTTTCGAATATAGTCTAAACATATTATGCCACATTTTTATTTACTCGAAGCAACATTACTTATTTTTTTTAATCGAGTCCAAAAATGAAAATCTCAATAATTTCGGGAATAAGTCATCGAAACAACTATACCATTTTTTTTGGAATAGGGTCTGAATATATCATGCCCCTATTCCCATTTTATCAAAGCAACTTTGCCTTCTTTTTTTTTTTTTCCAAACTGGGTCCAAAAATGGGAATCTCAATATTTTCGGGTCATAAATCTATACTATCTTTTTCGGATCGGATCCAAAAATGAAAATCTCAATATTTTCGGGTCATAAATCATCAAAGCAACTATATCATCTTTTTTCGAATAGGCTCTGAATATATCATGCCCCAATTCCTATTTCATCGAAGCAATTTTACCATTTTTTTTTCTGAATCGAGCCATAAAATGGAAATCTCAATCTTTTTCGAGTCATAATTCGTCGAAACAACTATATAATCTTTTTTGGAAAAAGGTCTTAATATACATGTCATATGCTCATATTATTGAAACAATTTTATCTTCCTTTATCGAATCGGGGCTAAAAATGGGAATCTCAACGTTTTCGGGTCATAAATAATTTAAGCAACTATACCATCTTTTTTCTAATAGAGTCTAAATATATTATGCCCCTATTCTCATTTCATCGAAACAACTTTACCATCTTTTTTTCGAATCTGGTCCAAATTTTGAATCACAATATTTCCGATTTATAAATCATAGAAGCAACTATTTTATCTTTTTCCGAATAGAGTCTGAATATATCATGCCCTTATTCTCATTTCATCGAAGCAACTTTATCATTTTTTTTTCCGAATAGGGTCTGAATATATCATGTCCCAATTCTTATTTCATCGAAGCAACTTTACCATTTTTTTTTAATCAGGCCATCAAATGGGAATCTCAATATTTTCGGGTCATGATTCCTCGAAGCAACTATATAATCTTTTTTGGAATAGGGTCTTAATATACATGTCATATTCTCATATTATCGAAACAATTTTACCATCTTTTTTCGAATCGGATACAAAAATGGGAATCTCAATGTTTTCGGGTCATAAATCATCGAAACAACTATACCATCTTTTTTCGAAGAGCTTCTGGATTTATCATGCTCCTATTCTCATTTCATCAAAGCAACTTTACTATGTTTTTTTGAATCGGGTCCAAAATTGGGAATCTCAATATTTTTGAGTTATATCATTTTTTTCTCAAATAGAGTCTGAATATATTATGTCCCTATTCTCATTTCATCAAAGCAATTTTACCATCTTTTTTTCGATTCGAGTCCAAAAATGGAAATCTTAATATTTTCGGATAAAAAATTATTGAGGCAATTATACCTTCTTTTTTTGAATAGGGACTGAACATATCAGGTCCCAATTCTCATTTCATCGAAGCAATTTTAACCCTTTTTTTTCCGAATCAAGTCTAAAAATGAGAATCTCAATATTTTCGGGTCATAATTCATCGAAGCAACTACACCAACTTTTTTAGAATATGGTCTTAAATTACATATCATCGAAGCAATTTTACCATGTTTTTTTTCAAATTGGTTCCAAAAAATGGGAATCTCAATATTTTCGGGTCATAAGTTATCAAAGCAATTATACCATCTTTTTTCGAATTGAATCTGAAATATCATGCCCTTATTCTCATTTCATCGAACCAACTTTGCAATCTTTTTTTTGAATCGGGTCCAAAAATGAGATTCTCAATATTTTCGGATCATAAATCATCAAAGCAACTATACCATCTTTTTTTAGAATAGCGTCTGAATATGTGATGCCCCTATTCTCATTTCATCGAAGCAACTTTACCATATTTTTTTTTCGAATTTGGTCGAAAATTGGTAGTCTCAATATTTTCTGGTCAAATCATCGAAGCGACTATACCATCTTTTTTCGTATAGGGTTGAATATGTCATGCCCCTATTCTCAATTCATCTAACCAACT
Organism: Stylosanthes scabra; assembly: GCA_036250425.1. Lineage (NCBI taxonomy): Eukaryota > Viridiplantae > Streptophyta > Magnoliopsida > Fabales > Fabaceae > Stylosanthes > Stylosanthes scabra. The sequence continues at coordinate 85,423 of JASCZI010151089.1, read as the reverse complement.
TTACCATCTTTTTTCGAATCGGGTCCAAATATATCATACCCCTATTCTCATTTCATCGAAGGTACTATACAATCTTTTTTTGTATTTGGTTTGAATATGTCATGCCCCTATTCTCATTTCATCGAAACAAATTTACCATGTTTGTTTCGAATCGGGTCCGAATATATGTCATGTCCTTATTCTCATTTCATCGAAGCAATTTTACCATCATTTTTTTTCGAATAGGGTCCGAAAATGGGAATCACGATATTTTCGGGTGATAAATCATCGAAGCAACTATACCATCTTATTTCGAATAAGGTTTGAACAAATCACGCCCCTATTCTCATTTAATCGAAGCAACTTTACCATCTTTTTTTTTTGAATCGAGTCCAGAAATGGGAATCTTGATATTTTCAGGTTATAAAAGAATCGAAGCAACTATACCATCTTTTTTCGAATAGGGTTTGAACATATCATACCACTATTCTAATTTCATCGAAGCAACTATACTATCTCTTTTCGAAGAGGGTATGAACATATCACAGTTCGATTCTCATTTCATCGAAGGAACTTCATCATATTTGCTTTTTTCGAATCGGATCAAAAAATGAAAATCTTAATATTTTCGAGTCATAAATCATCAAAGCAACTATACCATCTTTTTTCGAATAGGGTCTGAACAAATCACGCCCCCATTCTCATTTCATCGAAGCAACTTTACCTTTTCTTTTTCGAATCGGGTCCAGAAATGGAATCTCGATATTTTCAGGTTATAAAAGAATCGAAGCAACTATACCATCTTTTTTCGAATAGGGTTTGAACATATCATACCACTATTCTAATTTCATCGAAGCAAATATACTATCTCTTTTCGAAGAGGGTATGAACATATCACCCTCCGATTCTCATTTCATCGAAGCAACTTCATCATATTTGTTTTTTTTTTCCGAATCGGGTCAAAAAATGAAAAACTTGATATTTTCGGGTCATAAATCATCAAGGCAACTATACCATCTTTTTTCGAATAGGGTCTGAACATATCACGCCCCTATTCTCATTTGATCTAAACAACTTTACCATCTTTTTTTTTAATCGGGTCGTAAAATATCGAAGCACCTTTACCATCTTTTTTCGAATAGGGAATGAACATATCAAACCCCTATTCTCATTTCATCGAAACAACATTCACATTTTTTCAGAATCGGGTACAAAAATGGGAATATCGATATTTTCGGGTCATAAATCATCGAAGCAACTATACCATCTTTTTCCAAATAGGGTTTGAACATATCACGAACCAATTTTCATTTCATCGAAGCAAATTTACCATTTTTTAAATCGGGTCAAAAATAGGAATCCAAAGTTGGAAATCCAAAAATTAATGTACATAAAAATCTAGGGGGGAAAAAAAGGCCCCACTAGCCAACAGGAATTGTTTGTACCTTTGAGACACCAATTGCCCGGACCTCAACAGATTGACCACCTTGGACAACAACAAGAGATGCATTGGGGTCCTGTCCAAAGATGCAGAAGCAGATCTCTTGCTTAAATAATTTAGAAATTTAACCATTGGAGGCTCTTAATCCCTGGGGAATGCGGTAGAGAGATGATGCTTGTCAGCATAAATATATTGTTTGAAGAAAATCAGTAAGTTGAAATGGAAAAGGGAAGAAGGCCAAGTTACCGACATACTTGCATACTAGTAATTCCATATACTTTTCAGGCATGGTTGTCATCCAATGACCTGAAGTATGTCATAGAAACATCCCATTTTGTGCAGCTAACCACATCTTATATTCACTGAAATTCTGTAGAAAAATGTTGTTAGTCCACAAATAAATGTTGCTGCCAATAATCCTAAAGGAAAAGTGAGCCAAGGATCAATAACGATTCAATGCAAAAGAAGTGGTTTTGAACACTCATTCAGGTCAAATACTTCCTTATTGATTGGTACTGAAGGACTAGTCACCTAATCATGTTATAATAAAAAAGAAATAATGTTTCCAAATAGGTAGACAAGTGTGGCATGCTTTATTTAAAAATAAAAGTTACCTCAGATTAAATTAGAGTCCCCTTCTTGGAAGCTTGACATGCAACAAATTCATAGCTGACAAGATTCGTACCATCCCTTAGAGATGTACAAGTGCTGCATCTAAACGAGTTATTCAGAGTGATATTGATACATATCGTTGATGTTCAATCCTTAAATGCATACAGAAATAAGAGAATCAAAGCCCCCGGTAATTATATGACAGGAAGTGTATTTTAAATGTGACCCTTTCTATGCATTTTGCCATGTATTTATTTCCTTAGTTCTAGGGGTCTTGTTCAACAAATAAGAGGGGAAGGAAACAGTTAGTTGCCTAAGCTTACCATGAAAGCCAGAGAGTAGTCAAATGAAACTTGACAAGACATATAGCATCTTGGATTCACTGCCATAAAAATAATTCAACAAATGCTTTTCTTTTTCAATGAGACACCAAAGAACACATGGTTTAAGACATTACTTATTTATATTGGCTACTCACCTAGATTGAAGAAGCTTTCGTGTAGATTTTTCATCTCCTTTTCGAGCCATTCTGTTATAAAAGTGTAGTGTCCCTGTAAGTTAACGAAAATTGTAAACAATCGAATATCAACAACAAAATGCATGGTTGATAAGTAAATATGAAAATGAAATACAATTGCCTTAAGGTAGCCACTAACAATGTACTAGTAAGAACACAAAGTAGAATGCTTGAAAACAAATAAGACATAATTGCATCTTATAAACCTTTAATGCTTGAGATATCAGAGAATACCATATTCAAAATACAATGAAAAAAAAGGTCAAAATAAAAACCAAAGAATCACAAGATTCATATATACTGAATAATTCACCCTTAGCAAATGCATCAACAGCCCACAAAACAGCTGAGATAATTAACACTAGTTACCAACCACATTTAGCATATTCTGAATAAATACACAAGAAAATGATTTTGAAAAGAATGATTTGTTCTTGTATTGCAGCAATGTTACAAAAACAACTACAAAGCCTAATAAACCACTATATGAAGAGCGCACCAAAGAAGAAGTAAAGAATGTGATTGATAATTAGTGGTGACAAAAATCAAAACTAGAGAGAGCATGTAAGAAAGGTAAGAATTCACATTGCAAAGAAAAGAAGAAGAATAAAAAGATACTTTGACCAAAATATGATGCTGTGAAAGCAAAAACATCTTCTGAAAGCCAAAACTTTTACATTTACACCTGTGAAAGCCAAAAACAAAGCAGAAAAACTTTTATATAGGTTTAGATTGTTGGCTTAGCTTCCACGCGACCCGCAAATAATTAACGGTAACGTATTTTTTACAATTTCAGGTTATTACTTATTTATTTATAAACGTCAGAAATCTTTGAGAGAATTAGCCCAATGTTGGGGAAAATTTATAATACTTTATTACTTTACCTAATTTTTAAAAAATAAATTATAATATATTTTTTAACTCTAATTTTGATTAAAATATTTTAGTACAATAAATATTAATTCTATGTATATAATTGTATAAAATTTTTTATATCTTTGGAGCATTAAAATTAAATAAGAAAAAATTAAATATATCAAATAGAAAATTTGTGAATATAGAAGGAAGCAACCAAGAAACACTGCCGTAGCATTAAATTGGAGAATACTAAGCACAGTAATTACTAATTAATGGTATTAGAAAGGTAAATGAGTCTTCATTTTCGAGGCGTATAGATGCATCAATTTAATGAAACTCACCAATTTTCATGTCTAAGTCTTTTTTAAATGAACCAGTATTGGTACCAGTGGGATCGTATTGATTTTGATCGATACTGTCCTATTTTTAGTATTGGTTGGAATTGGTATTGGTTTAAAAAATTTTAAGGAAATAGTTCATATATTTTTTTTTTCTTTTTTTTATCATTTATTATTTTTCTAATTATACTTATTGGTTCTTTATGATCTCCTAACATTGATTCCCTAACATTACTCAATTTTTAAACTCCTTTTAGCCCAATACCAAGTTTTGAAACGTTTTATTTTAATAAATTCATTTTTTTATTTAAAATTTTTAGCCTAATATTAGTGCTTTGGTAACTAAAGAGATCAAATGAAATTGAGATGTTTCTAAATTCAAAAAAAGAAAAAAAAAATGGAGATGAGAAGCAAGATTATGAGAATTGAACTTGATTGGCCAGTTCAACAGAAAAATTGAAAATACCCTCTGTTCAATTTGTTTTTAATAAAACACTTAATAAAAAAAATATCACAAAACCAATTGAAACAATGATTAATTGGTAAATCGATTAAACTGGTCCAGACTTTTAATAAAGGAAAACCAGCTTTTTAAAATAAATAATATTATATTTTAAATAAATTGATCTAACTATAATATAATCTGATTTTGATCGAATGTTTAAAATAATATATCATTGAACTCGTCAGTCTATTGATTTAATTGACAGATGGAGTTCTCGCAACCTTGATACCAATCAACATTGACTAATTGCTTGGTTTTTCAATTTTTCTTTTGGTCCTATTTTTTATTTTTATTTATTGTTATAAAGTAAATAACAACATAAATCAAACACAAGAATTATCTTTTTTTTTTCCCCAAAATTCTAAATGCATAAAAATCGGAAATAAAAAAATCACATGGGGATGGACTGAGTTGGACAGTACACTGGCTAAAAAATAAAAAAATAAAAAAAATTTCATACACTACGCTTAACTTGCATGACTCTTCTCAACCAGAGCTCTATATATATACATATAAGTTCCACAGAGATTAGCCACATACACATATATATGAGAACCAAAGATGATCATGGAGAATCTAGCAATACTTGTTATACTTTCTTTTGTGTTTATAAGCATTATTCATCATATTCTGAAATCCAAACTAGGCATCAAAACACATAAATCATCAACCAAATTCCCACCAGGACCTAAACCCTTGCCAATCATAGGAAACATCTTAGAACTTGGCAACCAACCTCACAAAGCACTTGCTAAACTTTCTCAAACATATGGACCAATAATGACTCTCAAGCTTGGTAACATAACCACCGTAGTTATCTCATCTCCTATGTTAGCCAAACAAGTCCTCCAAATACATGACCAAATTTGTTCCCATAGAACAATTCCGGATACTGTTAAGGTACTTAATCACCACTTGTATTCGATGGGATGGTTGCCGCCTTCTTCGCCTCAATGGAGGATCCTTAGGAGAGTTTGTGCTACGAAAGTGTTCTCTCCGCAACAACTTGATTCCACACAAGTTCTTCGTCAAAAGACACTGCGTGAACTAATGGATTTTATGAAGGAGAAAAGTGAAAAAGGCGAAGTTTTGAATCTCAGTGAAATTTATTTTACAACAATACTTAATTCTGTATCAAACACTTTCTTTTCTATCAATTTGGCTCATTACGAGGACTCTTGTAAGTCTCAAGAATTCAAGGATATAATTTGGGGCATTGGGGAAGAATCTTCCAAGCCTAATGTAGTGGACTTCTTCCCAATCTTTGGGTTACTTGATCCACAAGGTGCACGTGCAAGGATGAGCAAGCACACTGAAAAGTTGATAGCTTTCGTTGATGGTCTTATGGAAGAAAGATTGAAGTCAAGGGCTCTAGAGAAGGAGACAACCAATAAAAGATGCAAAGATGTGTTAGATTCTATTTTAGATGTTATGTTGGAAGACAATTCTCAGGTTTCCCGTCTCCATGTTTTGCATCTATTTCTTGTGAGTATCTTCTCCAATCCATCAAATATTTTCAAGTCTGATATCGTTATCTTTTTAGCAATAGCCATGACATTCTTTTTATTTTAGTTTTTATTTTCATTTATTAAGAGTTTGATTGAGCGAAGTTTTTAAAAATATTTATTTTGAGTGATTTTTTTTTTGAAAAATGATATATATTTTTTTTAAATTAATATTTTTATTATTAAAAATTTGCCAAATAGAAAAAAAAACATAAAAAAGTTTTTTTTATTAAAAAAATCTTATTTTTATATAGGAGACTTTTATGTAATTTTTTTGAATGTGTTTGGGAAAGAGATTGAGACTAGAAATCTAGAATATACTGAGATTGAATTAAATTTATATATTGTGTTTGGCTTAAAATTATTAAGAGATAAATACTGGAAAGTAAAGATTGAATTAAATCAATAGAGGAAGAACAAATGCTAATACTAGAAACTTTAATGTTATGTGAGGATATTTGAGTAAAAAAAATTATTAACATTTCAGTCAGTCCTCAGTCGTTCCTAATCAGAGGTACTAGAAATACTGAAATTTTAAAAATTAAGACTAACATTTTAATTTCACTCCCTGTCCAACAAATACAATATTAAATCTCAATCTCCCAATTAGAAATTAACATACTCATTAACATCTATTTTATTTTTGGAAAATTGTCATATCAGATTTTATTTGCGGCTGGAGTAGACTCAACATCAATCACCATAGTATGGGCAATGTCCGAGTTATTACGTAATCCAGAAAAGTTAGAAAAAACTAGAGAAGAGCTTCAATGTGTATATGGCAAAGGTGAACAAGTTCTTGAAGAATCACACGTATCAAAGCTTCCTTATCTAAGAGCAGTGGTTAAAGAAACTTGGCGCATGCATCCACCTGGCCCATTATTAATACCACACAAGACGTTGAGATAAGTGGTTTCATGATACGAAATGATACACAAATTTGGGTTAATATATGGGCCATGGGAAAAGATTCGAGTGTTTGGGAAAATCCAAATGAATTCATGCCTGAAAGATTCTTAGATAGTAAGATTGACATTCATGGTCGTGATTTTGAGTTACTTCCGTTTGGTGCCGGAAGAAGGATGTGTCCTGGATTGCCATTGGCTTATAGAAGTGTGCACGTTGTGTTGGCTTCTCTTCTAAATGGGTATGATTGGAAGCTACCAAATGGACAAGATTCAAAAGATTTGGATATGTCTGAGAGATTTGGACTAACTCTGCATAAGGCTCAACCTCTTCAAGCCATTCCCATAAAATCACAAAAATAATGAAGATGATGCTTATTACAAATAGAAGAGCAGTATTATGATGATGCTTTCAGTATTATGATGATGCTTATATATATATATATATATATATATATATATATATATACACACGTGTATGTATGATTTTGGTCATGGATGATTAATAATGTTTTATGTCAACTTAGAAGGAGATTAATTAGTTGGATATTTGCTATCTTAAGATTGGTTATGCATGCATTTTCTATTCACATGTACTCCATCTATCTCATGGAGTGCAAGTTTAATCATATGTGAGTATTAAGGAGTGTTCTTCTATCTTCTTTTTCGTATTTATGAAATTATAAATATTAAATTAAATATAATAATTTTGAATTATAACTATTTATTATAACTCTTATTTTACATTCAATAAAATTTATAAATAGAATACTTTTTTAAATCGGAATACAAGGAATAATCAAAAACTTTTCTTAGGGTCAGGAATTTTGATTTGAGATCCAAATCTAAATTCCAAAATAATTTCTTTGTGTCATTTTTCTTCATTTTGGTAGTGCATTGGATTCTTTTATGGCTGCTTTTGTTATGAGGATGAAGTTTTAGATCTCTTTAGATCTGGTAGGAAAACACTATGGAGACATAATATTGTTCATAGCTTTAGATATGAAAATTTTTCATTTTTATGTGGAAAAGAAGATAATGTATCTTAATATGTTGCAGCACGTATGTGTTTATCAAGAAACAAGAGGGATTTAGATGTATCCTCGTTTCTACCATAAAAAATTTTTAGTAATCAAAAGTTGCGCCTCCTCCCTGATGATAATTCAACGTTTAGGATATTTATTTTCAATTTTTCAACGTAAAGCTGTTGGTTTCTGTTTCATATTTTCTACTTTTTAATGATATTTATGTTTTTTTTTTAAAAAAGGAATAACCAAAAACTCACAATAAATAATTTTTATCAATAACAAATTAAAGTCAATTAGGAGATATATATTTTTTAGAGGGAAAATCTTGTATTCAAAGCAAGGTACTGTGGGATAAAACTATTCATTAATAGAATCCTCCACATTTTTAATTTCTTTCAGAGGAATAAGTTCGACAAACAATCGAGAATTTTTAAAATTTTAGATCAATTCCTCTATAAAAAACAAAGAGTATGATATGCTAGAATTGAATTATCTAATAATAAAATAAAAGTTTGAAAATTGCTGTAATAATAATGATGATGATATGATCCCCCACATAAGAATCTAAACAATTGGCCACCCCACAATTAACTTGAATTATTGGTGGCCTTTTGCACGGATGGACAAATTGGCCCCAAGTTTTTTAATATATATATATATTAGTGTTTATATATATAATTTTATTTGTATTTATAAATAATTTTATATTAATAATTAAATTATTAATATATTTAATCTCTAATATAGTATAAGTAAAAGTTTAGTTTAAATATAATTTATTTTAATAATAAAATAATAATTAATAATATAAAAGATTGGGTAAAATTACCAAATCTTCAAAGTGCTAAAAAAAGAACTGTTATAAATTTTATTATCAATTAATTTTGAAATATATAAATTTGTAATGCATTTTTTAAAGAATTAATTTTTAATTTGGTTTCCGAAGTTTCATTATTTTACTAAAATTGTTCCTGAAGTTTATTTTATCTATATTTAATCCTCGAAATTTAGAATGTACTTCACTTTCGTACATGGGACGACACCCATACGTTAATGTTATGATGATATAGATAAATGTCCGCCACAACGAATATTTAAAATAATATCATTTTATAATTGGTTAAAATTACATAGTTCAAATGGTATTTTGCAAGAAATTTTTCATGACTATTAATCCAATTTGAAAATTATTCATAAAACAACATCGTTTGAATTATTTACAGTGACAATTGTCTATCTATATCAATATGACATTAATATATGAGTAATAAAAATTACATCCGGGACTAAAGTGAACTACATTTTTAAATTTCGGACATTAAACAAAAGTAAAATAATAAACTTCAGGAATATTTTAACAAAGAGTGAAATTTCAGGAATTAAATTGAGAATTAATTTATTTTTTAAATTATTTAAGTTATTAGTACACCTTGTTTTCTACTTTTGTACTTTTCACTATAGAAAAGTAAATCAAGCCAACACATGAGCTAATTTTAATTTGACTCAATAGCAATTCGATAAGCTGAACTTTTAAGTTTATAAGGTGACGAGCTTGAATCTAAATTTAAAATCATATATTAAGTGAACCAAATTTGAGTTTGGGTAAACTAAACTCATTGACTGGTGAGTTTACTTACTTATATAAATTACTTATTATTTATTTCAATATATACATTATGTATTTTATATTTTTAATTTATAATAAATATTATTATTTTAAACACACATAATTATAATATGCATGTTTGCTAAATATATGATAATACTTAGTTTTATTTTTATTATATCTAAATTATAATATGTTTCTTTAATTTATAAAAAAGTTTGATCGATGATGAACAATTTTTATATAAAAATTATAATTTATTTAATATAAAATCTCTGATTATTAGTAAGCTAATCCGAATCATGAGTGGAGCTTTATTTTTTTAGGTTATATTTGAGTTTGGCCTAGCTCAATTCAATCCACTTTCAGTAATTCTTATTTTCAACTTCTACGTAGTTAATTTTTTGAATTCGCTCGTTTGTATATATCGACTCAATATATATATATTAGCTAATTATAATTAAATAAAGAAAATGTAATATTTACATATGAATATATGTACTATTTATATTATTTTTAATATTTATTTTATATTTTAATATATTTTATATAAGAGTAACTAATTTGTTGTATATATATATACTTAACTTTTTTTTTTTTGACAGGGATATATATACTTAACTTATTGATTCATCACAAGGATATTTTGATACTTCTAAACCTATTTTTTTATTATTTTTTACTCCTATTTTTTTATTATTTTTTTCTCTTTTTTTTCTTTAGTTTGGTTTTTGGGTGTACTCACTTTTTCTTTTGGTACAAACTCTATCAATCATAGTTAGGTGAATAAGTCAATAAACTTTACGAAGTGTTTTCATTTCAAGTGTGCTCATAGAATCAGATGCTCTAATATTTTTAGTTATTAATTTTAATTGTTTGTTTGAATTATATATGTATAATAACTATTCTTTTAAAAATGTTGAAAATTTTTTTAATGAAAATTTAACTTTTTAAGCGCTTATTTGGATTGATTTTTTTTTTATAAAAAATATAAAAAATATTTTTTATTAAATTTATATCATTTGAATGTATTTTTGAAAAAATATTTTTATTTTAAAAAAGTAAGTTATTTGCTTTTTTAAAAAGTTAATGATGTGTTATTTTTTAAAAAATAAAATAAAAATAATTTTTATTAATAAAAGATCTTTTTAAATAAGATATAAATAAATTTTTTTTTAAAAGTCAATCCAAATTGACTCTAAGTTATATTTTAAAAGAAAAAAATAATACTTTTATAACATATTAAAATCTAAGTATTTAAATTTCAATCTAATAATTAAAATAAAAATTTATGTGGGAATTTTAAAATTTTTATTATTATTATTTTATATATATATATATATATATATATATATATATATTATATGGTTAAAAATATCCGAATACATGATTTCATGTCACACTGATAACACTTTTCTATTATCATTCCCATGAGAAAAAAAAAATCATTCCGAACAAAAAAATAAACAAATAAAAAGAAAACTTCCAATAAAATGAAATTCACAAGCATATGTAGATCAGTAGGTGTAAGTTGTAACTATATAAGGTCTTTTCGCTATTTGTACAAAAATGATAGGCCCCTAGGGCTAGGCCCTTTACATGGTTATTCATTTTAGTGAAAACAGTCAAAACACCTATTTTAATGTAAATATAATATTGTTGAGATTATTATTCATAAGTCGGCTATTGAAATTCCTAATCACACAACGACTGCTCCCAATATATAACCTTGCTTCTTTAGCCATACACAAAGTGATGATTAATTAATTATGGAAAGCTAATACTAGTGGACACAAAATAACAAAAAAAAATTAATAAATTGAAAATGTTTAACTTTGGAATTATCCCATGAAAAGCATATCATGATGGAAGAACCGTCAATTTTTGTTAACATATATTTCGGCATTTTAATTTCTATTAAATACTAAAATTATAATAGAAAGATCTAAAATTTAAATTTAATTAATAACCTAATATTTAAAATAAATAAAAATTTTAATCATAAATATTATTTTTAAAAAATATTAAAAATGTTAAAAATATAAAAATTTCACTAAATAAAATTAAATTTATAATTAAATTTAAGTTTTAAACTTCACAATCATTTTTCATTTTTTCTAAATACTAATAAACAATAAAAGGAAGAAAACATGCTGAGTAATAATTAAGCAATTTTAGTCAAAAAAAAAAAAAAGCAATTTTAGATTTTAGAGATTGAGTAGGCCCAACTCAATAATTATTTAAATAATGTATCATTAAGAGATGTGAATTTTTTTTTTCTTTTACTACTTGTAACATATATACTTCATATACACCTTAGAATAATAATTTAGAATATGATCATTTGCAATTTGGTGGTTCATTTCATATTAAAATTGATATTAATAAGTGTATATATCTCAATTCGAAAGGATAATTTAAAAAATGAAAAATATCCACACTTATAAATTATTTAGATATCATATTTTTAAAGGCATGGATTTATAAGAATTTTTCCATTATATTATCCTTCACCCAAATTTTCATTTTAACTTTTTCGAATGGAGTTTCGTCTAGGACTCTAGTTCTCCTTTATATATCAGGGTATAGAGAATCTTTATAATGTTAATTATAAATTAATATATTATAATTATTCTCCGTAACATTACGTGGAAATGTTTTTATATATTTATAAATTTATCCCAATAAAATTAATTTTTTATTTTTTTTATGTTAAATTTTATTATTTTTATGTTCAAAATTTTTATGTTAAATTTTATTATTTATATATTTGATGCGTTAATCTATTATATATATAAAAATACATAAATAAATATATAGATGCATAAACACCTACTTCTATTATCATTTGGAGGTTATTCATTAATGAAATAAATTACTAAGAATATGACCTAAAAAATGAAATTTATTTGGTATAAATATAAATATAAAAAAGTAAATTTTATTAAAAATATATTTTATTTTAATTTCTTTAAAAAATATAAAAAATTAAATTTAAATTATAAAATTATTTTATATATTTATATCAATTTATATTTTTACAATACATTTTCATGGAAAAATAGTAATGATTGTTCTATGATATTTTTTATGGTCGAATTATACTACTGTACAGCGGTAATTCTCGAAGAGATATAATTCAAAGCTTACCAACAGAAGAGAGACACGTATGTTGAGTAGCGTAGTGATGGGTTCAGGCGTCGTAAATGTGGGTCCCTGTTCGGTCAGAACTTGTCGGGAAGAATGATGGCTAGTGGCTAGTGGCTACGCAGCCACAGTGCCACATTTGTACTCTGAAGTTTGGGCCCACACACGCAACCATGATGTAATATTGGAACTTGGAAGCCGCTGGTAACAAATCCAGCCCAACATTGTGGTTGATGGGCTTATTTATTAAAATGTTGTGTTGTATTTTTCATGTCCATAAGCTTTAAGAAATAAATTCTGTACAAATTAGACCAGTAATTATAAGGAAAAAATTTTAATATAAAATAAAATAAAACTTTATTTTCAAAAACAAATTAATAATATATTAAATACAGAAATTTAACTTTTTTTTGGAAGCTGTTCATGTTCGCCATATTAATTGGTTAATTTCATAGTTTTCCTAGTTTTAGCCACTTAAAGTGGCGAACTTCATGATTTTAGCCATTTAAAATAGCGAACTTCATGCAAATATATATCATTTGAGTCATAAGAAAAATACGTGGACCAATTTTACAATAACAATATCATTTCCTCACCAATTAGGACACATAAAAATCATCTCATAATTAAACCATACGATAAAAATCTAACGAACTTATATTCAACCATTAATAAGAAAAAAGTCATGATAATTAAATTGAGAATGTAATGCATGGACCATAATAATTAAATTGGAAATGTAATGCATGGACCATGAAAGATGTGAAATGTGTGAAATTGTTTGCAGTAAAATCATGACTTTTTTTTATTAATGGTTGAATATAGATTCATTTAATTTTTGTCATATGATTTGGTTATGAGATAACTTTTATATGTCCAAATTAGTGAGGAAATGATATTGTTATTGTAAAATTGGTTCACATCTTTTTCATAGAACCTAGATGACATAAATTTACATGAAGTTCGCCACTTTAAATTGCTAAAATCACAAAGTTCGCCATTTTAAGTGGCTAAAACCATGAAATTCGTCCCTTTAAGTGGCTAAAAATAGGAAAACCATGAAATTAGCCAATTAATATGGCGAACATAAGCAGCTTCAAAAAAAAGTTAAATTTTTATATTTAATGTCTTGTTAATTTATTTTTGCAAATAAAATTTTATTTTATTTTATATTAAAATTTTTTTCGTAATTATAATGTCATTAAAGGAATGAATCCCATTTTACCGACTTTCTTTGAAGCCCAATTCCTTTTTTTAAAAAAAATCAAAACTAACATTCTACTCCATTAATTGCAGGGTTTTTTTTTTTTTTGCGTCAACTACTTTTTTAAAGGATAATATATATATATATATATATATATATTCTTTTGTAATTAGTAGATTATAATATGCTGAATTTTTTGTTTTTATTTTTCTATTTTTAATTTTATTGCGTTCTAATTATGTTTTATTTACAATATTTTTATTTACAATATTATAGGAATTTGCTACTAAGCGTTGATTGTATATTTCAGCGTCTAACGTTGAGCACTTGAGCTACTTTTAAAACACTTAATTAGGACATTAATAAGACGAAAAAATATTAGCAACAATATTAATATTTGTCCCGAGCATTTGTGATACAAATATACTTTATTAGCCTAATATTAGTGTTTTGGAAGCTGATGAGATCAAATGAAATTTAGATGTTTCTAATTTGAAAAGATAAAAAAAGAAGAAGAAAGAAATCGAGATGCCAAGCAACATTGACTAGTTGCCTACTTTCTCTATTTTTCTTTTGGTCATATTTTTTATTTATATTTCTTGTTATGAAGAAATAACAACGTAAATCAAGCACAAGAATGATCTTTTTCAAAAATTCTAAACGCATAAAAATAGTAAATAAAAACGAAGATCAAATAAGCTCTAAATTACATGTTGTATTTTAAATTGGCATGCATGATGTATCTATTGCATTACAATTTCTAATGATTCAATAGTCGAGTAGTAAAATTACAAGTTCTACAAAAACTTATTCAATAGGCTTAAACTCTGCTTTGGGCATTCTGAGAAAAAAAGTGGCTGTGTTTTGTTACTGGTTTTACACTATGTATGAAATATGGCCTAAGAACATATAACTATTGTCATCTCTATAATGGCTTCAATTCTAAAGAGGTACAAATGAATTAGTCAAACCCTCAACTTCAACTTTCAACCAATTTTTAGACTGTGGTGACCTCACAAAAATAAATCTATAGTAAGTTAGTAACGTTCAAAGCAAAATTTGTCAAGGAGAGTGAGTAGTGAGTACTAGTTAACCCTTCCAACCAGTGTTGTTAAGCACTTCTCGTTTTGCCGATGGCGTATGCTAGCAACAACGGAATCGAAACACCATAACCCAGGAAATGGAGCACAGGGTTCATGTCATAAGCTTTTGTAAGAATTCTGCAATTCTGTAACAGAATAGTGATAAGTGACAACATGATCAAAGACTAGAACAAAAGGGAAAACAAAAAACAACAGCTGAAAAATGGTTAAGCCTTACCATAAAATGCTTCAAACAAATCACAAAGCACACCACAAATAGAATCTTCCGAATCCTTCGCTTGCATCTTCTACTGTTCAAATCAAGATCATCTTTTTTCTTCCCTGAAGAAGCTAACACGTGCTCCCGGTAAATCGCTCTTTCGGCCGTTAGCGCACCTGCCACTAAAATTGCAGGCAAGACCACAAATAATAGATGAGGAAGAACCACCACCATGACATCCGGAAATCCAACATACTCATGTTGCCCCTTCCTATCAGAAGTCTCGATAACCCAGCCTCTAAAGGTCATGTAACCCTTACTTTTAGCTTCGGTAAAAACATACCCCATAAACCAGGGAAACAATATAAGATAGAATAGATATCCTATCCAACCG
>JASCZI010151089.1:41232-62097 GCA_036250425.1 Stylosanthes scabra | reverse complement strand
TATATATATATATATATATATATATATATATATATATATATATATATATACTTGATTCTTTTCTGGTTTTCTCCTTTGGATTTGTTGTTTAGTGGTGGAAAATGCACACAAGAGTTATAACTATAAGGCTTATTAGTCCAAAAACAACCAACAAGAAAATGATGACTCAAATGCAATGTATATATAATAATGAGTGTGATTGTGTTTGTGTGTGTTAGAGAGAGAATTATGGCTGAAAATATGAAAATCCAATGTTGTAAGGAATTGACCGTAAAGAGAGGGAAGACATTCCCATTCAGTGAAGCAAGCTTCAGAACTAGTAACAAGTTTAGTTTATTGGATCCTCCTAAATTCTTCCATGATAGCAACACTTACTTTCTTTTTTCTTGTCTTTCCTTTTCTTTTTAAATGTTTATAAAAATGTTTACATATCAAAAAATAAATAGTATAAAAGCTAATTTAGTATGTGAAATTTGTTTTACACTTATAATTTTTTGGTGCAGGCTTTTTAGTTTCGATAAGTCCGATCCAGACTAATCCTTTAGTTTTTATTGAGTGTTTTTTTCGGGAGGTCAACCCTTTCTGTATATATGTTGCTCCAAGGTTCGAATACAAAACTAGACAATTAAGCAACTCAAGTCAATTATTATTTTTATTAGGAGATATAGTTAAAAATAAAAGTTATATCGATTTCTAATGTCTATAGTTAATTATACTTCAAAATTAAGTTGAATATCATCTAAGTTATTTTCAATATAGATGATTAATTATATGTATAAAATTCTTTTATAATTATAGGAAAATAAAATTTTTTTATATATTGAAGATGTAATTATATGGTAAGAAAATAGATTAGATGATTGAAAAATGATGATTTGAGTGATGCGAAATGTTATTTATTGGTTACTACTTATGCCTTCTAGAACAAAATTATTTATCCTACCTGAATTCATTACCAATCATAGAACGAAAAAAAAAGAAATAATAAAAATAAGAAAGTTCTGCACTAGTGGTTGGTTACATATTTGCAGAGATTTTTCCATATAAATATACAGTCCTATTGTTTTTTCAGCTGACATATTTTGCTTCAATCTCAATTAATATTATTATATTAATATCAGATATACAAAGAATCCTAAAATATTGCAGATAAATCCGGATTTAAGGAAGTATATGAACTTCATAGAACTAGAGCATATCATATATGATTGAAAATTTACTAGCTTTAATTGAAATAATTATATTCAGGTAGGTTAATTAGGTATAATGCTATGCAAAAACTCACTAATGAGTAATGATTCATTCATTTCATTTCAAATCTAACTCTTGCTTTGTGAATTGTCTTATCAATCTATTTCAATAAAATGATGTATATCACTTTGAACTGTTTTATTGCTTAAGCGCTAAAAACGTTCTTATTAGATTATTTATTTATTTATATTTTACTTATTTGAAGCCACTCAAAAGGCAATTAATGGGGTGTTCTTATGAGACATGACTCTACTTTGAAAGAGACCAACTAAAGTGGCTTCAAAGTACAAATATATAAATTTGAAAATCAATATTAAAAGTTCTCATCTTTGCTTAAAAGTATATTAATTAAAAAAAAAGGTAAAAAAAAATGAAAAAAAGAAAAAACGGATTCTACACACAAAGAAGGTGTGTTTTGCTTATTTTGTTTGGATATGTGACAACAAATAGAAGGGTTTACCTACAACCACCATTCTTCTTCACTTTAAAATATACAAGATTCACATAAGTAATGCATTTCATTATATAATTCAAGTTAATGATTCCTAATTTGATTTTATGTTATTACTAACAATGGCTTGATACTTGATAGCGATGTGATGTTGTGAACTTGTGATATAATAGTGGGATCAAACGAATTAAGTTGGAGGGATGATTATTTTTAAGGCACATATTTTATATATGTTGGTTTGAATTAGTGGAAATAAATATTATTGTTATACTTTTAAGTATCACTATTATAATAATAATAATAATAATAATAATAATAATAATAATAATAATAATAATATTTATTTACAATTATTTGATAATCCACAATCAAATATTCCATATTCCATTATTCCGGAGTTCTCATTAGAAATTGGACTCCATGCCATCCTATTGCTAGGGCTCTTTTGTTCAATATCCACAATGATATGGAATCTAAATTTTTTTTGGGACAAAAAATCTAAATATTATTGAATGGACTCAAAAAGAAGTATCCTTAAAATCAAAGCAAACTAAATCTTTAGTGGGCTTTGGTCTTTTTGGGTTGATTATCCAAATATAAAAATATAAGTCTTATATATGTTTTACCAAAAAAAAAAAAAAAACTTACTATATGTTAATTTGTTGTTGATTGACTTTTATCTCTTTTGTCATTTCTTTCTTTTCTGATATAAGATTGAAGATTACTTCTCACCTCAAATTGGTCACAAATTTCATCATAACCTTTATTAGCCATTCACATATTGAAGGTTACCCCATACCTCAAATTTAGGCATTCATCTCTTTTGATATAAAGTCTTATTTAAAAGTTAATATATATCTATTAGTATGTGAGGGAAAAGTTTGGATTACTTGAATATGTTAACTCAAATTCAAGTTATGCCTATTTGAGGGGGCAAACAATAGTATAAGGTGAAATTAGTTTACATGCACAAGTAACTTAAGTATATAAATAAAGTATATAAATAAAGTCAGTAGAAAAATAGTCTGGTTATGTGGATACCCTTTTAGTAAATATCAAATTGACATCTGTATAAAAATATGATAATTATTTAGATATGTGAATAATATTATTTATAGAAAAAAATCATTTTAAGTATTAATACTAATGTAAAATTTATTATCTCAAAAATTATCACATAGAACTATAGAAATTATGATATTAGGTTATGAAATTAATTGTGTGTTTAATAATCACAATTTTATGATATTATTATTTTTTTAGGTTTTTCACCATATCCCTCCAAATTAAGTGACTAATTCATAGCCAATTTGAATTATATTTAAGGACTTATCGTTGTCTAATAAATTATTACATATATAAAATAAAATTCGAAATACAAATATTTATTTAAACGAATTAATAAGTTAATCACTGCATCAATTTAATTTATATTTTTTTATGATACTATTATTAAGTCTTGAACCTTAGTTTTTTCTAAATGGGAAACAAAATCTTTGCATAAAGAATTCTGTTTCTTAATAATAATGATTCAGTCCTGCTATTCCCATATAATTTTCCTAAATACCAAATTGACATTCGTATAAAAATACGAGAACTGCTTATTTATTAACTGCATTGCATTTTATTTTGACATTAATAAATATATTTTTATATAGATATAAAGAGAATATTTACAAAAAGAGTATGTGGATAGCATTTTTTATAATGATTTAGGGTCCTCACACGTGGGTGGTGGAGAGTGATGGGAGTAAAGACTAAAGAAGAAAGCTTAAATTCAAAGGAATAACAAAACTTTGCTCAAATGACTCTCAAATTGTTCATTGATTCCAATCACCATTAACAAGTAGAATAACAAGTAGTGCTTGCTTTTCCTTGTGGACTAATCCTCATTATCCCAATACAAATCTCCAATTAAAATAAAAAGGAAAACACCACAAACCGACCAATCAAGAATTTGAGAAAGAATCAATACCAAAACATTCCATCAAGGTTGTTCATTTACTAATATGCCCTTCAAAATTGGTCCATAAAGCAATTATTCAAAGGTTTATTATTCCATGATATGATGAGAATATATTTGGAGTCATTTACTCACTTCTTAATGCAAATTATTTTTCCAATAATCTCATCATCTTTCTTGTCTCATTTGGAAGTTACACCTAATGGAGGGATTATTGATTATTAATTATAATAGTAGAAAGAGATGTTTTAATGTCATATTCTTTTATTTTTTTAAAAAAAAGGAATCACAAGGATAGAAGAAACAGAAGAAAAATACAATATTGACAACTTGTTTCTTAATTAATAATTTTTTGTGTATTGTTTACAATATAATTAAATTACGTGAAATTGTTGTTGTTATTATTATTATATATATTTATTGAAAAATAATTAGAAATCGAAACTCATCTTTCTAATTATTATCTTAATTTCTAAATAAAATAAGTTTTGAATTTTTTACTATTTTGATATTTTGACTAATTTTTCAATTTTTTATTCATTCTTAGACTCTAAAAACAACTTAGTGTAGGTATGTAATTAGTATTTTAATTAAATACATATTAAAATATAAAATATATATTGAAAATAATAAAATTATATATATATATATAATATTTATACATTTATATATAAATACATAATGACTGATTTTAGTAACTGAATCGTTAAGTTTGGATTACTTATTGCAAGTGAAGTTGTTCCATTGAATTCATGTGAGGGCAGTTTGGGAAAACACCAGCACCCTTTATTTGAAAGAGTTGTGATAGAGAAACTTAAAACTTAAGCTTAATTATAGGCCTAATACTTAAAAGGATATAGAATTCAATAATAAATATTATTTTTAAAAAATATTAAAAATATAATAAATGTAAAAGTTATTCTAAGTAAAATTAGACTTATAATTAGATTTAAGTTTTAGGTCTTCTAATCATTTTTCTATTTGAAAATAAGTGGCATATGGGCCAAGTAACCCTTTGAAACATCATTCAGATCATCAAGAATCTCTTCACACATATATAATACTTTGCCAACTCCAATGTTGTTACACTATACATCTTTATCTCTACCTTTTCTTTATTTCTTTTCTTCTTCTCTCTTTCTCTAGAGTTAATCCATGGATGTATCAGAAAAGCTTCTAAGGTATAGATTCCATATAACCATAGGCATAGCAATTTCAGTGTTGCTGTCCTTGATGTTCTATGCAGCACCAAGAATTGTTACCATTTTGGCATATTTCTGGCCATTGTTTGCTTCCACAACAGTGTTCTTGGTTGCAATCATAGCCTTTGGAGGGGTTTCAAAGTTCTCAACTGATGAATTATCTCACCATCATCAGCAGCATGGTGAGAAAGCTGGTGAGGGACTCTTGGATTATGTAGCAGGTGTAGGATCAAGGTCACAGCAACAACAACATCATAGTGAGGATTCTCAAAGCTTCTAAACACATGTTAGATCAAAGCAAGGGGTGTTTTATGTAATTTGATGAGACTTAATTAGTTTAGATGGTTCAAATGCTATATGATCATGGTTTCTGTGACCTGGTTGATGCTCCAAAAGAAAATTGTATCAATCTAATGTGTAGAATAATTGTCACAGCAATATCAAAGAAAATAAGCAACTGTAAAAAGCTGTTCTGTTCTATCTCCTCTTCTATTTTCTGTCTTAACCTTCATGGATGAAAGGATTTTGCAGCAAAAGCAAACAGAAAGTTTTACTATAAAGTAGTAGTTTTAAGATAAGGAACTAAGGATAACTATGGCTATATATTTAAGATAAGATTGAGTTTTTATTGGGGTACTCACCTATAGAATGGTCAGTTATAATTAATTAGTTTTGTCACACATATATAAAGTGATAAAGTTGTTTTATTTTTTGTTTCTAAGCATCTATCTACCTTTATCAAGTCGTGTTGAAAAGTGAAAACACCACCTTCAATTTCTGAAATTTATTTTAAAAGAAATTAAGGTAGCACTATATCCTATTAATTGGTCCTACTACACTTGCACACACAAATTTTTCTGGATTTGTTCACTTCTCAAAATAAGAGTCCTTAAATATTCTGATGCATGTGCCTTTGTACCACTTGCCTTCCATAGACATTATTAACTTGTGTTTACAGCATTGCAAATGAACAAAGAAAGATTGATTAGTACTAATACCATGTCTATATGCTATGTTATACAAAGTCTGAGTCTATTTTAACATTATTAATCAATTTTTAGTATTGAGTGAAGAAGCAAAAACATAGAAATGAAGAATTTTGTGTGTCTTGTGAATTTAACTATGTAAGTAAGTGCATCAGTTTAATTAGTAAATTCTATAATTCTAACAGATTTCAGTTATTTTCTTAATCCAAATGAAAAGGTTAAAAGTAAACACTTATTTGAGAATGAAAAGGATCATGCTGAAACAACTGCACTAAAAAGACATTTACAAATTCTGCAACACTTTTAGTAAAATGCAGAAAGAAAAAAAAATGCATAGCTCCTTCCATTATTATGATCAACAAGCTCCTAGAGAATCTCTGCATGAGTCATGCCAAATTAAGACATGAATGCATATACACATAAAAAGAGAGAAAGATACAAAAGTGATGATGAGGATAAAAAAAAAAGAGGGATGCTTTCATCTCTGCCTCTTTCTGTCTTCATGTATGTATGTATTGTCCAAAAGGCTTACACCATTCCTCCTTTGGCAAAAGGTAATAAACATGACACCATCCATATTCAACAGCATCAGTTTCACAACAGCATTAGTTCATAAAATGGTAAAAAGCTATTCATACATCTAGTACAATCATGTTATCATGGGATCACAAATCACCATCACACTAATCTAGCGTTTCCAAGAAAAGAAAAACAAACTATTCTTTTTCCTTTACAAAATTTACATATGGAATGCACTTTATTTGTTCTACATCACCCTTTTAGGCCCATATGAA
Organism: Stylosanthes scabra; assembly: GCA_036250425.1. Taxonomy (NCBI): domain Eukaryota; kingdom Viridiplantae; phylum Streptophyta; class Magnoliopsida; order Fabales; family Fabaceae; genus Stylosanthes; species Stylosanthes scabra. Next base: position 55,450 of record JASCZI010151089.1, on the reverse strand, counting down.
CAATAGCTAGAGAGTTTCATTGAAAAGAAATGGCATAACATCAATTAGGCACAAATCAAGAATAGGAACCTCAGAAAGTTGCTTCTAGTATTTCAACTCAGAAATTGACTTCCATACTTGTGCAAAAAGAAACCTCTGTTCTTTTTTATCTCGATGTTTTTTTCAACGGTATCCCTCCGCGACAGGTCAAGAACTAATCCATTGTGGAACGGATTTCAATTTGAGGATTTACATCTGGTTAGTGGGTTGCTGCATTCACGAGGCGTGATTTGAATTCCCGACACTTGCTTAAACTGGACTACTGAGTTAATTACTAAACCAACTCAACTTGATTTTTCTTATTTTGATTTGAAATCTATGATTTTGGGTCTAAAATTAAATTTCAATTGGCCCAAAAAAAACCTAGCCCAATATCCAAATTTCAATTTAGTTTAGAAAAAATTGAAAATCCCCTACCCCAATATCAAAAAAAAAACACACTCTGTCCAAAAAAAAACACACACACACACAAACCCCCCTCCCAAAATGGGTTTCTTTTTCAATTTTGGTGAAATTTTCAGAAACTGAAATGAAGAACAGAAACAAGAGTTGAGGAGCAAGATGAATCAGAGTTAGAGAAACAAGGAAGGGGTTTAAGCACCCTCTGCTACTTTATCACTGGTACGATTCCTCAAACTTTGCTGCTAAAAAAAGTTCACTCTTTTTCGCAAAAGCTCTACTCTTTCTCTCTGTTCTTTTTATTTTCCTTAAACAAAAATCACAAGCTTCATTTTCTGGTATAACAAAACTCCTCCTTCACATGGAAATTTTCAATCTTTTTCTTTGAATCTCTTTTGCTTAGAATGAATTAGGTTGCCCAATTTTTCTTTTTCCAATTTTCTGTCTTTCTTTTTTTTTTAGTTTAGGTGTTTGATTATGCGTGTAAATGCTTTACATGATTCTGGGTCGCTTAAAAGTGTGAAACTTTGAGTGACTTCACAACACTCAAAATTGAATCTGGAAAATGAATTCCATACCTTCAAAAAGCTTATGGATTCGGAGGCAACAATGCCCTTGTGGAGATTGGAAGTGTTACATTACATATGAGGGTGATTCTGATGAGGGTTCTGGAGGACAAGAATTGGTGAAGGCAGAAAAAGCTTCATCCGGTGCCATGATCACCCCTTATGTTGGAATGGTGTTTAAGAGTGATGATGAAGCTTTTGAGTATTATGGCAATTTTGCTAGGAAGAATGGGTTCTCTGTTAGGAAGGAAAGGTCTAGGGTTAGCCCCCAGTTGGGAATTTACAAGCGGGACTTTGTTTGTTACTGTTCCGGATTCGCCCCGGTGAAGAGGAAGCCTAATGGAGAGCACCATAGAGATAGGAAATCGGTTAGGTGCGGATGCGATGCGAAGATGTATCTGTCTAAAGAGGTGGTTGATGGGGTTTCCCAATGGTTTGTAGTGCAATTCAGTAATATCCATAATCATGAGCTTCTGGAAGATGACCAAGTTCGGCTTCTTCCGGCGTATCGCAAGATTCACGAGGCTGATCAAGAGCGCATACTCTTGCTTTCTAAAGCAGGGTTTCCGATACACCGGATAGTGAAGATGCTGGAGCTGGAAAAGGGGATTCAAGGTGGGCAATTGCCTTTCTTGGAGAGGGATGTGAGGAACTTTGTTCAAAACCGTAAGAAGGTTGTTCAAGAGAACGAGGCATTGCTCACTGAGAAGAGGGAAAATGATATATCAGAACTTCTTGAGGCCTGCAAAGCCATGAAAGAAGTTGATGGTGACTTTGTTTATGATTTCACAGTGGATGAGAATGATAAGGTTGAAAATGTAGCTTGGTCATATGGTGAATCTGTTAATGCAAATGCTATGTTTGGCGATGTGGTTTATTTCGACACAACATATCGATCCATCACTTATGGATTGCTTTTTGGAGTGTGGTTTGGTATTGATAGCTGTGGCAGAACCGTCTTCTTCGGTTCTGTTTTGTTGCAGGATGAAACTCCTCAATCCTTCTCATGGGCATTGCAGGTTAACTACTAGCATACTCTGTATAAGATTTTACTTATGCCTTTATAACTATCCTCTTATGATGATTATCCCTCGACACAGACTTTTCTCCGATTCATGAACGGAAGATGCCCACAAACAATTCTAACTGATCTTGACCCTGGGCTTAAAGATGCCATTAGAAGTGAATATCCAGGAACTAAACATGTCATTCCACCATGGAATATTCTATACAAGGTACCGAGTTGGTTTTCTCTTCCTGTTGGGCCGCGCTATGCAGAATTTAAATCCGTGTTTGATGCATTAATTCAAATTGAGAATACAGAGGAGTTTGAACTGCAGTGGAGAGACATGATTTCTGTGTTTGGACTTGGTTCAGATAAACACATGGATTTACTGTATTCTGTTCGAGCATCCTGGGCACAATCCTATGTGAGAGGTTACTTTCTAGCTCAAATGGCTACAATAACTTACTCGAAATCAATAGATGCTTTTCTGAAAGGGATCTTTGCTGCACAAACATGTTTGCGCAGCTTTTTCGAGCAGGTATGTATACTAGTAAGAACTAAGAAGTAATTTGCCTCCTTCACTCTTTGCTCGCACTAGCGTTGTTTACTTATCCTAATGATGTTCTTCAAATTGTTGCAGGTTGGAATTTCTGCCAACATTCAACATCAAGCGAATCAGGAGACTCACTATATGCATCTCAAAACTTGCATACCTGTTGAAGAGCATGCGCGGAGTATCCTCACGCCTTTTGCTTTCAATGCTTTGCAGCAAGAGTTATTGCTGGCCATGCAATATGCTGCATCTGAGATGGCCAATGGATCATATATTGTGCGGCACTTCAAGAGTATGGATGGAGAACGACTCGTGATATGGTTGGCCGAAGAGGAACAAATTCACTGCTCTTGCAAGGAGTTTGAATCCTCTGGGATATTGTGCAGACATGCTCTTCGCGTGTTCATCATAAAGAATTACTTTCAGCTCCCTGACAAATACTATCTAAGCAGATGGAGAAGGGAATGTTCTCTACTTATTGATGATGATCACAATAATCAAGGTACTGATGGGGAGTGGTTTCAAGAGTGCCAGTCCCTAGCCGAAACTTTGTTTTCGGAATCCTCCATTACAAAGGAACGATCTGACTATGCTCGAATTCAACTGACAAAAGAACTTACCAGGATTCTCAATGAGGTCAGAAATCTGCCAGACACCGATGGAGTCCTAATGAACATGACTGTATCGCCAACCGGTTAGTTAGAATTGTTGGTTTAATGGTGTTTGTATATACATGATTACATAATATGCTAGTTTGAAAGCATTTGCAAAGCAGAGAATAGCATAGAACAGCAAGTTTTGAAGGGAAAATTGGCAAAACACTTTCAGCATGTGTTTGAAAAGGCTAACTTACATGTACATTGAGATTAGTTATGATTTTGAATGTATCATTTTTACATCATTGTCTTCTCAAATCCATGAAATGCTTGATTATGATTTTGATCAAGATTACAATAAAAGTGAATATTGTAGTGAGTTGAGGATACTTCAATTGTTGAATTAGTTGAGAAACATTTACCTATCATCTAATTGAGCCAGTTTTTCTATATGTCTTTGGGATTTGATTCTCTCTTTAAATTTGTACTATTTTGTGATTGAATCCTTCACTTTTGGTGGAATGCTGAACATATATTTATTGTTTTTATTATTTTTTTCTTTTTTCTTTTCAGAAAATACTAAAAAAATAACAGCAATACAAACAAAAAAGTGTTCTTTATGAAACAAACCGGCCTTAATGATTTGGTCGGCATGAGTCCCATAATTTGTGATTGTATTTTTACAATCAAACACCATATTTTCACCAAGTTACTGTTTAGATTGATCAAGTTCATGGGCACATGGTGTTGTACTTATCAATACCATATATATTGTAATTGATTAAGAAATTTCATACGCATATATTTGTCATAATATGGTGACAGATTTGTTTGTCAATGATCACCCTTCTAGACTTCTCCTTTTAAGGCTTTTTGTGTATCAGAATTCAGAAAGTTTTTTATTTGACATGATTTGTTCAACTAGAATCCTCATTTAGAAGAGTAGGGTCCCTCCCTTTAAAAGATATTTCAATTACTCTATATTAATAAAGAATAATAGTGTGCTTAATTAATAATTACTTTCTATCTTATTAGCCACATAAATGCATAGAAAATAATCCTTAATATTGAGTTGTCTAATCTAGTAGTCACCAAAAAAAAAAGCTGTCTAATCTAGTGTCTCTTTCAGTCTCTACAGTTGAAGTAGTATATGACAAAAAGAGCAGCATAAATTTCTTGTTAGGGATCTGATTAAATCTTTGAGTTCTCAAAATGTACGTACATGCACCTTCATATATCAATTCAATTAGTAACATATATAGTGCTACTATATTTGATATTTTTGGTGCATAACCATAAGCCATAAGGTTTAATAATAGGCAAGTTCCATTTTCCTTTAACTTGTGAATATTATGAGCCTGAAAATTTGTGGTGACTAGTGAGAGTTGCATTAATCATTGAGCTATTCCATGAACAACAACGGAAGCACGTGGAAAGTATATTTCTACAATGGATTCATTACAGTATAGACCCTCTTATATATGTGAGGGTCATTGAAATGTGAAAATATTTTGGATTTAATTAAATAATAATAATCATAATAATAGATTTGGGATATATATTGACTATTGAGTAATATGTAAAAGTGAAAATCTGAAATGGTGTAGTCCATACAAGTATAGCATGGCACTATCGTCTTCTAAAGAATGACAATAACAATTAAGCGAATTGAAAATGACTCATGTTCAATATTAATATACATATTACTAAAATACTAATTGAAGAATTGCACTATATTTTATTTTAAAAAATATTTTGTGTGCACTAAAAATTATTTAACATATATATATTATTTAATTTATTTTTAATATAAATTTTCCTATGCACAAGTATTTTGTGTAATTTAAATTCGCCAGTTAAAAAAAAGGATTATTTTCTAATGATGTAACATAAGCTGATGATACCAACAAAGGTTGGTCCAGTTGGTAAGGATCAGCTTATAATTCACAAGATCGCTGCCGATGTGAGGACTTTGTTAGAACGGCCTGCCCTGACCTTGATGAGCCCTGGGGATCAACTTACCTAAATTTTTGCAAAAAAAACATAAGCTGAGGATGATAAGTGCTTAACTTAATAAATAAATAAATAAGTTACTTATGGTACTCAAATATTATAGTACGTTCTTGTCGTTTCTAGTACGTTCATCACTTAATTATTATCCGAGGATGATCATCATGGTTCTTAGTTTAGTTGAGTTCATATTTTTCTTAATTAATAATAAATCATCAAGCATATGGTTCATATTGAATTCCTAAATCCTTCATGTTATTAAATTATAATATGATGATGATGACTGTTCAAAAGGAAATAAGGTATAATTAACTAAAGGAAAGGAGAGCTTACTGTTACTATATTATTATCATATATAACAACACAATTAATTATTAATAATATATAATGGAAGCGAGCGGGGAAAGATATTTTATTTTTGATTTAATAATTATTATTCCATATACGAGATTAATGGTGGACTCCATCTAGACAGTGATAAGGTGTGTTTTGGCTTCAATCCTGATTTCTTGTTTCATCTTCCTAATGAATTCTTCAAACTTCCTGTTCAGTTCTTCTATGTCCGTATTTCCTACTTCGAATTCTTCTACTTCTTCCTTATCTGTTGCCATTATTGTTGTTGATGATCTCTCTTCTTCCTCTTTCTCTTTCTCTTTGTCTTCGTTTTCATCTTTGTCTTCGGCGTCCTCATTTTGTGTCACCATAGCCGCCGCCTCTTCTTCTTCAATGCAATTCACTTCTTCTTCTTTGTCATTCTCTCCTGTATCTTGCTCTTGAGGCAGAGCCATAACAGTGGGAAGAACTAGCATGTTGACGTCATCATCATCATTTTTTGAGGAGGAGGAGGGGATGAGTGAGGTTTTGGCGAGGAAAGCGAGAATGGCATTGCAGACGAGGAACATGTACTTCCTCTCAAGTGTTTGAGTGAAGATGGAAAGAAGGCATGTGGAGAAGTATCCATAATTGAAGGAAACAAGATAATGCAATGTGAAACTGCAACACAGGATCATAGACACCACACTTACACACATAACTAACTGCAACTTTCGTTTCAACAATAACACATACCTACTGCTCATCATCATTACTATGCCTTTTCCAATCTCAATTTCTTCATCCATTATATATTACAGCTTTTTTTTTCAGAATATCACAGGCTTGATTACAGCAAAATGATGATGATGATGATTGGTCACTAGCTTGTGTATTCTTTGTGATATGTATATATGTATGTGTGATGAGTTCAGTTTAACTTTGGGGGACCATCTATTTATACTAACCCTAAATCTACACTCTCTTACCTCACCAAATTCTTTGTGGGAGGAAGATGCAACCCCTTTTGTTCAAAATTTGGCCTCTTTTGATTTATTGGGCCCTATTTCTTAATATATATTTCCCTTAAAAAAAAAAAAAAAGAGTTGCACTGTGCATGTTATATTTTTCATATAACACAGCTAAATAAATTTGTCACTAAATATATAATATATAATGACTGATATACTGTTTTTGTTTTAAAATGATTAATTAATTATTTTTCTATTGTATTAACTTGTGCGTTAATATGCTTATCAAAAAAAACTTGTGCGTTTATATTTGAGGTGATAGTTAAATTTAAAATAGTATATATAATAAAAATAAGGATTTTGTTATTTGCCTATTAAAATTTAATCATTAAAATAGTCACTAATATGAAATATAAATTAAAATATAAAATATATATTAAAAATTATTTAAATAATGTATATTTATATATAATAAATATTTAACGACTAGTTTAGTAATTAAATTTTAATGTATAAATACCATTTATGTAAAAATAATATATACTAGCTGATGTATGTGAAGTTATCTGCTATACTATATCACATTATTCTACCTTTTTTATTATCAACAATACCATACCATACCATGTAACTAATAAAAATTTTCGTTCAACAACTTAAATTAAATGTTCTATTATTTTAGGTTTTTATTTCTAAAAAAATATAAAGGTGGCATATAGTTGCTTTATGGTTCGAATAATATTCTATAAACAGTTATTATAGATGTTCAAACAATACTAAGTAACCAATAAAAATTTAACTAATATCAGCGAATAACTTAATTTGGATGTTCTATTTTTTTAAAGTTCGGTTATTCTACTTTTTAAAAAATACAAAATTAACTAATAATTATTTTAGATTTCAAATATTTTATAATTTTTATTGTAAAAATTTTATAAACAATAATTATATTATTTTAACTAATTTATTAATTAAAAAATTATTAATTATTTATATTTTTCCTTGATGTAATTCAATTGTCAAACATTTTCCTCAATTAATCAAAGATGGCTATTATATTACAGGAAGATGTTCAGGTGTTTCGCAATATTAAATGTTCCATTAGTTTTAACTGTTGATCTTAATTATAAAATCGTTGATCTTAATAAAAAATATTTTATTATTAAAATCAATTCAACATTAACGGTTAAAAATACTAGAACATTTGATATCCCGAAACATCCGAACACTTTCCTATTTTACATGGATGGATATAGTACGGATACACAAGGAAGGAGATATTAACAAGTGGAGCAAAATGAGTATGAACAAATCAAAAGTGTGTATGAGTGAAGAAGGTTCTAGCTGTAACCATTCCCTGCCACAAGTACGAGCTAATAGCTGCTACATGTATGCGACATCGTAAATTAAAGAATTAATTCATGTTCTACACTGTGCTAGCTACTAGCTCAATAATTTGGGAGAATTGTGGGCCCACTTACTCATTAATATTAAAAATATGATTAAAGTATTTAATTTATTATTGATGAATTAGATCTTTTGTAAACATACTTAGTAATTATAGACAATTATAATTTAAAATTATTCTATTTAGTTTAACATCTATAATTTTAAATAAATAATATTCGTAATTATATATTTATATATAATATTTAATATTATATATTTAATTTAATAATAATTAATAAATTAAAATAAAAAACATATAACCATGAGTAAAAAGTTATGATTATTATACTCGATAAAAAGGAAAATTTTGTGAAGTGGTGATTGTTATTAATCATTCCCTTAAACATTACTATATAAAACAAATTTTAGGATCACAATCACCACATGCAAATTAAAAGCCATACATCATGTATATATAGTTCACGCTTTCCATGGGTATATCCCATACAACCCCTTTACAAAAGGCATGCCCCAGAGGTCCTCAATGTGTGAGCATTGTAGGTTTCGGTCTTTCACACTTCAGCGGTTTCTTCCTCGTGAATAATCCACCATATATTATAGTTTATTCTTGCGCCTTGAAAATGATGATGTGTATTAAATTTTCCCGTTCATGCATGTATGTATGTCCGATGTGATGATCTTACTAATAAGAACATTATGTTTTCTTCACGGCTATGCCTAACAAACATTATATGATGATTGTATCATGTCAAAACATAGAGCTTGTTTGGATATCATCATTTGACTAAAAAAAATCTTTTTATATTTTTTAGTGTGTTTGAGTAAATTCTAATAGTAAAAATAAAAACACTACTAAAATCAGAAAAACAACTTTTTTTAGAAGATATTTTTTACATTTTTTTAAAAAAATTTTTTTACTCGGAAAAAATATGTTTTTAACATATTAAATAAATAAAAAAGTACTTTTACATTGTTATATCCAAACATAATTGATAAATAAAAAAAAATATTATTATATGAGATAACGTTATATAAAATTACTTTTACTTTTGTAAAAGATCTTTAAAAAAAAAAATAACTTAAAAAAAGATATTTTACGAGAAGCTCGCCCAAACAAGTCCATATAATATTAATTTTAACTATATTTTTTAAATACTATTGAAAATTCATAATCACAGTTTGACAAAGAAGAGAACTAGTTGGACGATGGAGCGCGATAATCTCCGGCAATACGGAAATAATATTACTACTTTATGATTTTATTGAGATGATTGACTAATTAGTTAGGACCACGTACCTATACACAATTATTAGGATATTTTCTATAATAATTAATATACACATACAAACATGTAGATGGAGACTCCTTTTTATTATTAATATTATTATTGTTAGTATTAATCATTAAAGTGTATGTATATATTCTTCTCATCACGAAGCTTTTGCCACCCATATACGTGTCCAATTTCTCCTTCAATTATGCAACCTCTCTCCCATAACAAGCAACCAAAGTTAAACCCTGAAATTACTTGGATCTTAATTCATCTATCCTTCAATCATGCACATCCATGCTAATATAAAAAAAGATGATTCTTCTCCCAAGTTAAAACCCATTACTACTCAATCAAGCAATAACTATCTAAGCTTAAGTAACAAAATAATGTCATGATGTTTGTCGAAAGTCTAACTAACACAACTCTCCTTCTTCATTTGGGTTTGGAAGTGTATCACATACATAGATGGAGTTAAATAACAAAATAATGTATGTTAAAATAAATTCTCTTTTGTTTTGGATATGTTAATTAATTACCAATTTAACACCCTTTTGAAGAATTTTGTGATAAATTTATAGGTATAATAGCAGTGGATTGTGGTGCTTAATTAGTACATATAGATGATGGCCTACATTTTGTTGGAAGATTCTAATAATATTATGCATAGTGGTATGGGTTCAGCCCTACTTCACCACTTGTAAGGTTGCTAATGATCCAGTAGTAACTGTCAACCACCTTTTATATGTATATATCAACCAATTCTTTCCGACAAGGTTTAATTTTTCAACAACACTAGCCACTAACATTGCTTTCGCTGCTGCAAATTAAACACAAATTAAATTAAACACCTTGCAATTCATTGCAACTTTGCTACATACTCATCTTATCATGTTCACAAGGAAATAATTAAACACTAGAACTCTAATTCGTTGCTATCATGATACTAATATTCATAACTATTATTGAAATAAAAGTCTCTCAGTAGACATGATATATGATACAGCTCAATAATGTCGTTTGATTCATGTCGCCGACTCCATCAAGTGTGATAAGGCTTTGATGTTGTTGTAGTCTTGAAACAAGACTAGTATTGATCCGGCCACAAGAATGTACCCATTGCAAAAGCCCTCTTGTCATGAAGGGTACCCTTGAAGCTTAGACCATATTGCTGAAGAAGCAAATCCACCTTCCACTCCTCCATGATTTCATAGTCCCCTTTTGTGTAGCGTGGATAGTGAAGAGGCATTTGAAACCCTGAACAAGAAGAAGAAGAAGCAGGGTACTCTTCTTGTTGGGACAACCCCTTTGTCTTCAATCCTACCACTTCTTCATTGGTTCTGTCATCAATAGAGTACCCCAAAACATGGCAAGCTAAGTGAACAAACCATCTAAGAGCCATTTCGAAGATAATCTAATAATTTTAGAGATAGACACTTCTCTAATTTTTATTTGAGGTGAATGTTTGCACATATTAAGCATGTATTTATAGGGGCATATGTATTCTTTTTAAATTAGTATGATATTTAAGTATATTTCGTATTAATTAATACCTATTTTTCTTTATGACTAATTAATACCTAATTTAATACATACAAGTATTAATTAAGTATATTAAGAATCCCTCACGATATGTATGGGATTATTTATATGCATATATATGAAGTTGGGTTTTGAAATTTGGGAGTTGCTTGTTGTGCTGAGTGTTATTTTTATTGTGATGGCTTGGAGTACTTTGATAGGCCTAGTGTTCCTTAAGCTTAGAGTGATTATTATTTTATTAGTTTCTTTTACATAATGTTGTATTTCATATAAATGATTGATGACTTGCGTGTAGTGTTGAGGTGACTCATGAATCTTGATGCCATATGAAAATTGTTTCCTAATTAACTCATGGTACAAATAAAAAAAAAAAAATCCTTAATCACTTGGTTAAGAAAAGGGGGCCCCAAGTTTTCTCTACTTACAGATCCTTAAGATTTTTAAGGTTGTTAATATTCGTAGGCACAGATTCACTTAGATAATTACAATCAAGGCGCCTGCAGTCACGAAAAGAAAAATTTAAAGACAAAAAGAAACATGCACTCTATTACTGATATGGATACTCACAGAACCTCGAGACTCTGGACTAGTCCAAGTGTAGATGGAACATTACCAGTAACTTTGTTACCTTCAAAAAGCCTGGGAAAAGGAAACTACTATAAACTCAAAATTTCATGATTTTCATATAAGTGAGAAGTGTATTAGTTTATTAGCTTGTTGGTATGGATCTTACACATGTATCAGAGACATGTCTGAGTTAAAAAGCCGAGGAGGAATATTGCCTGAAAGTTCGTTAGCCCCAAAATGACTGTAGATAATGGAAATATATTAGAAGTATTGTATTAGATATGAAAAAAAAATAAAGCAAAATGGATTTCACATACAAGTGCCTTGTATGGTGTAGCATATAAAGACCAGGAGAAGTTCCATTTGAATTTAAAGACCTGTGATTAAAATGAACCCATTTGATCATCAAAAATGCTATTGTTGGTAGCTGCAAAATTAAGAAGTGGAGATATGATGGTAGAAAAACATGAAGGCCTGATGTGAAGTACAAAGGACTTCATCATATGCTGTTCTCATTCATAGATTATTGGTTAAGCCATATAAAAGGCCTATTTCTCATGTGTTTCAAAAAATAATGCAAACAATTCTTACAAGAATGCAAGCCGTTTCAGATTTCCAATTGTATCCAGTATAAGACCACTGAAACCACAGTCAGCAAGAATTCTGGAAGACCAATTAACAAATTGTGTTGTTAGAGTTGTTTGATCAAGCATAATCAGGTCTGGGATATATTCTTAACTTCTGAAATTGTCTTACAAGTTTGTCAGCTTTCTCAAGTTTCCAATTGCCATGGGAAGTGGTCCTGTTAAATTCTTATTGTAGGAGGGATCCAAGAAATTTAAATACTCAAATCAGGAAATTTATCAGCAAAGATGGGATTATATCTTCAAGCACTTCAATAGATAATAGCCAGACATAAGTCCTGAAGATAATTTTGTTTAGTGTTCCATGCATTCAGCAGACAAATGAATATTAAGTAATAGGAAATTTGATCACATCAATAAGCAATAGGGTGGTGGAAGGTGACTGTTGTTTCAGATAAATTTAATATTTAGAATTACAATGCTAGACTAAAGTAGAACACATACAGAATTCGCAATTCAGATAGTCCTCCAATGTCTGATGAAAGCTGGCCACTCAAACTCATGCCAATGTTCTGAAAAGTTAACCTCACAAAAGGAGAAACTCGGAAGAAGCTAGTAATTCACATTAAGAACTGGAAATAAGAGAAAGTACACGAAGGTAATGGCAACGTTGATGCACCCAATGCCAACCCAACCATCTCCACAAGGATCATTTGAGTGATCTGCAGAATATAGAGAAAAAGCCTTGAAATTCTTCAGTGACCTGCAGAATGAAGAGATACTATACTGTACATCACATTCTAACTTATATACAGAATTAGCTTGTTCTAACCTCCCAACTAATTGACATGAGACAGAAAGATGACTAACTGAGAATCTAACTCTATAAACTATAAACTCTTAATTGTACAATGTGTATATAAAAAATGCCATTTGGATGAAGAGAAAGTATCTGACTGACACAATAAGCATTGAAAATCAAACTTACAATCTTGATTTGCTGTTCTTGCTGTGACAGCTAACAAAGAACCGAAAATGAGTAGAAGGAACATTAGAATTCTTTTATCCATGATCAACTCAAATGAGGACAGAAAACTCACATTGCTCTTGCAAGTCGTAACTGTCTTTTGTTGCAAGATATAAAATGTTTCTTTTGATGCAGTTTCTGTCTCATGATTTTAGAACGTACATCATAAAACAATTTGAATAATTCTTACATGGTAATATCATTAAGATATGATAAATACAATTTTGCCCATTTTCAAAGTAATACACAGATATCATAATGTGATTTCTCAAATCTCAATGGAGCACTACTTAAGAACGTGTTTGCCTTGTCCATGTTGATTGTATACATGTTAAATAAGTGTTTTTTAGCAATTATTTTTTAAATATACCTCAAATGGAATGATGAACAAGATTTGGACGTTTGTGTTAGCCGGCAAACAGAACAACATTTTTAACCTACAAAATCCGTATTTAGAAGTCAAATAATAATAATAATTAATAAAGCATCTGAAAAACCAAAATAGAAAAGGGATGTTAATTTCAACCAAACAAATAACATATTAGGATGTCTCATTGTCAGAACCGGCAGTTGCAAAAGAAAGAATGTTGAATCTTTGATGACTGCCAATATATTAAGAATTTTTTTTTAAAGGGCCAATATATTAAGAATGATATGTGATTGGTTATGCTTCATAACACATAGTGCTTAATATGCATATATATTGAATGATTAAATTTAAGTTAAAAAAAATCAAGTAGGAAGAAACTTGTTTAGTTGTATTTACCTGTATAAATTAACATCAACTGTTACTCTCAAGTTGAGCATATCATAGTCAAGGATGTTGTTACCAACACAATGCATGTCAATGATTACTCGGTAAGAAGCTCTAATCTGACTCTCAATACTAGCCATGCAAGTTTCAAATATCAATCAAGCAGTGGGATTAGAGTGACTAACTAGTTTTGTAAGGAAAATGATGTAGTGCATAAGTAAATAAGGTGGTTTCATGTTCAAGGAGAGAAGGCTGATTTGGGTTTCATGGCAAAATAGTTTTTGGTTGAGCAAGCACACAGGAAAGAAATGCAAACATAAAGGGTTATTACATATCTGTATACAAAATTACTGGATTACCCAATTGCAATGCAATTAGCAATATCTAATAAAGAAACATAGTTTATGCATGTAGTTGGTAATGAAATGCATAATGCTTACGGTTATGCCTTTTAGATAGAATATCTTCTCTTTTTGTTGATCTCAAGTCTCAACCATGAGATTTGCAAGCTCTGGAACATAACGCCCTGATAAAGAAGGAAAACCTGTTAAGAACAAATGGTAGTGATGTCTTTACATGCAATGTAAACTTCTTTCAGAATTAGAATTTGC
>JASCZI010151089.1:21278-33240 GCA_036250425.1 Stylosanthes scabra | reverse complement strand
AATGAGGCAGAATGAGAAAGGGTATTTATATGTTACGCAATGCGTCAGTTTAACGCCATTCTGACGTTAGTTTTACGTGCGTCATTTTTAAGTCAGATTTTACTTAGGACGTTGATTTCACGCAAATCTGCCGTTAGTTTTACGCAAATCTGCTTTGTAAGTAGTAGTAGTAGTGTTTTACAGCATTAGTTAAAGAAAATATTTACTGAAAGTTGTCAATTTTAAATTTTTACTAAAAATTAATTTTTCAATTAAAAAAGTTGAAATAGATAAATATAAATAAAATTATATAAAAATAAAACTTAAGCCCTAATAGCTAATACCATTTATACCTTTCATATACGATGGATTAATTTTTTTCAAGAATTCTTAGTTTCCAAAATATTCTTTTTACTAAAATATCATTTAATAAATATAATAGAATTTGATTTATAAATACATAATTGTTTTTGAATTTTTTATAATTCTTCCCTAATTTATATTTTTCACTAATTTATTTTGTATAATTTTTCCCTAAATTATAAATACTTATTTATAAATATACCTGTAATTTATTTTAGTAAATGTCTAAAATATCCCTATCCCTATTCTATTTAAACCTAATCTAGCCGTTACTACCCGTAATCCTTATCCACACACCCTAATAATCCTAATTCTCACCAACACAGTAAAACACCGCCTCACTCTCACTCTCACTCTAGAGAGAAGAATAATAAAGAAAAAGAGAGCGAGAGAACGAAAAAGCGAAGCAGAGGCTTGAGACGGAGGAGAAGAAGGAGAGCGTATGAGAGAGATGTTGAAGGCGAACGGGAATGAGAGCCACCGCTTCCGCTGCCGCTGCCGCTGCTGACGACTCTGCTCGTTTCGGTACTGTTTCTTGTCTCCTCTAGTTTAAACGTATTTCAAGTTTTTCACTTCTGTGTTCTCTCTCTCCCTCTCAGTTCTCAATTCTCATCACTCCACAGTTCTCTAATTCCTTGTTGTTTTGATTAAGTTCTTTACGCATAATGAAGCGTGGTTGTTTTGATTAAGTTCTTACGAATTCACCCTTTCTGTTTTTGGGAAATTAAAAGAACGTTGTGTTTTTCTTTTCTTTGAATGATAAAGAAAGTTGTTTTATTTTGATTTTTCTTTTTTTATGATTATGGTTTATCCACTATTATTGGTTTATTTTGATTATGCTCTCCTTTTATTGGATTTTAGGGTTTATTCTATTTGTTTATTGTCCATTCTGATTTGGATTTTAGGATTTATGCTGAGTTCATTTGTTATTTTTATTTTTGGTGTTTCTGCGGTTCATTATTTTTCTGAGATTATTATTTTCTTGGTTTTGGTTCTTTTCTGATTTTTGTTTATGGATTGATTGTGTTCTTGTGATTAATTGGCTGTCAATGTTTTCCACTTTTCCACTTGTGATTTGATCAGATGTCTATCATGTACCTTGATTTTGTTGGTCAATGTCTTATTTTCTTTCTTTGTAAAGTTAAACCTTTATGTGCTACATATATATTGGATTTTGAAGTTTCTTTTCAATTAGTATATAGATCCTCAAGTAATGATGTGCAAGCCCTTTATGTCTAAGATAATAACCATCGCAATGATGCTGAATTTCTCATGCAAACTCTAGGAAGGTGTTGCTCCTCTGGTTATTGTGCTACTGCACAGTGTGCTAAAAGTGGGAAGAGGACTGTTCTGGATGTTCTTTCTATTATTAAAGGGCCATGGGCTATCATTTATTGGCAAGTAACTTGAGGCGGTAAGTTCTGGTTGTCCAAATTTTGTGCTCTATCTTTTCCTTCTGCATGAATCATGAAGTTTGAGGTGGAACCTTATTTTTTCCTTTTGCTCTTTTGTAGTAGGATGGTTCACGGACTCTCTGGTTTGGCCGAGATGCATTTGGTAGAAGGAGCCTCCTTGTTCACTGGCCTACACAAGATGACTCAACCTTTCTGCTTTCTTCCATTTCACCTATTTTTCCTACCGAGCAGACCTTTGGTATTTTTCTTCTATGATGGAGCATATTTGGTTAATATTCTACTTATGCTTCACTTTCTGTAAACTAGACTTTTCTGGATAGATTATATTTGTCTATCATAAACTATTTATGACTATGTTCTTCATATGTTTCACTTCTAGTTATGCGGATTCTTGAATTTGTATATTAAAAGTTTGTGACAATTAGTTGTCCTAGTTACTGGGAGGAGCTACCATGTGGTTTATATGTTCTGGATGTGGATGCTTCAAAATCAAAAGGACTTATGGCCGGTGAGATCAAATTACATGAATACACAAATTCTATGTTAAAGGAACTTATTAAATGGGAGAGAACTTCCATCAAACCCAACTCTGAAAACCTGCAGACATACACATGTATGATTTTTCACCGGGAAACACAACATGCATTCTGTTAGAGGTAGTTCCATGTGATAAAGTTGTTGCCATATATTAATGCCAAATGCTCCATTTAATGATTGGATAATTTAATTCCTAGTTATACATTCCTGCCCCTTTTGTACTATTTGCCTGTTTGGTTGTTTTTAGTCTTATTAGATTGTGACATCTTCGTCTTGGTTAAGCAGGCTCAACTAAATCAACAATTCCAATGCCAGCTCATTTTTTGCTAAATGCTTTACATGAATCTGTTTTACGGCGTACATCAATGTATACAATATACCAAGTCTCTGATTTGATTGAAATTGGATTACTCATATTGAATATGAATGTTGCTGATGTGATTTGTTTTGTGGCTTTTGGCTGTTATAAATGGTAGTAACAGGATATGTTCTTACTGTTCTGTTTGTGAAAAGTTAAAACTTAACATGACTCTAAAACTGTTTTAGATATATGGATCATATATCTGATGTGATTGCCATGGAGGACTTTTGGATTTGTGCTTGAGCTGTCAATGTTTTCCACCTCTCTTTCTATCAATCTTATTTATATTTGCCAGGATTAATTGAAATATTCGGATTTGATTCTACAGGCTGCAATATCTAGTATCAAAGAAGAAGTTGTTCCTGTGGCCATTCTTTTTTCTCTGGTGGTCTAGATTCTATTATACTTACTGCATTATTAGATCAATGCCTAGATTCAACTTGTGAGTGCTTCCAAATAAGTCTCATTTGATCTCTCTGCTGTAACTTTCCATAATCTTAGTCAGTCCATTGTTTTGTTACAAATACATGTAGGAGAACTAGTTGAGTTGGCATGCTTTATATTATAGAAGATTTCAACTGATGATTGCTTAATCTTTCTTTTGTATTTGCAGATCAAATTGATCTACTTAACGCAAGCTTTGATGTTCAGTTTGCTCCTGATAGAATATCTTCCAAGGCTGGGTTAAAAGAACTGAAAAGAGTTGCACCTTCCAGAAGGTATGCGATGGCAATTGAAGTTTTCCAAAAGAGTTGCATCGTCAAATTTGCTTTGTCGCCGTTGATAATGACTAACAAAAGTAATCTAATTTCAAATAGAAATATATTCAACCAATACTTGTGGAAAGGTATCAAAGTTGAATACAAGTTAATGAGTTTCTGACATTAAGATGACTAAGTTTAAAAGACATTAGTTTAGATTTTAGACAACGTCAACGCTAGAAACTTAAGCTCGGATATGAGAATTCAGTTCCTCATGTATATTTTGAACATGAGAGGATACAAATTAGTTAGGTGAAGGTACATGTAGATCAAATACAGTTCTTTTAAAATTATATCTAGTCTAAAATGGAATATGGAGTCTCTTATTTTTGTTTTATTCTTGTGATCAATCACCTTGGGCATTGTACATATTTCCCTGTAAATAATGTTATTTCTTGTTTCTATCATGTTCAAGTGTTTTCTCATTGTAAACACAGGTTGAGACTTGTGGAGATTGATTCTGAATTGTCAGACTTAGTGTTCAAAACTAATCATGTTATGTCACTCATAAACCCTGCTAATACCTACATGGTACCAATTAATCCTGTGGACCAATATTCTATATCTTTTAGTGTGTGACTTCATATGCACAAGCATATCTACTAATTTTGAGTGGTTTACACATCGTTTCAGGACCTTAATATTGGAATAGCTTTATGGCTTGCTGCTGATGGTGATGGATGGGTGTCTGATGCAAATACAGATGATAATGATGATGAAAATCCTGCAACAGTAAAGTATAAGTCCAGTGCAAGGATTCTTCTTGTTGGTTCTGGCGCTGATGAACAATGTGCTGGGTATGGTAGACATAGAACAAGTTTTTGATGAGGAAGGTATTAATACGAAACTGGTGTATTGTGTTTTAATATTATACGGAAGGACAAGACTTACAAATTATAAACTCCATGATTACATATTGTAGAAAATGAAATTCTTTTCCCTTTTTAGATTGGCCTGGATAATATAATTTTCTTTTCTAGTTGTTCGCTTTTGTTATTGTGCTTTCTTTCATATTTACATTATAGGAATTGTCTTTACAATGCATCCTGATGGTATAATATGCCTGTATCAGTTGGCTGGGGCTACCTGAGGAAATGAAACTGGACATGCAAAGAATTTGGAAAGAAATTTAGGGAGAGATGATAGATGTATTGCTGATAATGGAAAGGAGGTAATGTTCAATTTTATTCAATTATAAACAATTACTTCTGCCCGATGTTGAAATTGTTGAGTCAATGGATTAGCTGAAGCTAACTAATCAGTCAAACTTAAAGAAATGCTCCAAGTAAGAGATGGTTGGTCTGGACCATTAGTTTTACTTTTAAAAAGATATCTACATCTATTTCTGAATATGTGAAATCAAAACAATGTGGGCTAATACTGTAATTAAAAAGTATGTATCTAACTTTTTGAACCTTAATTGAATCGTGTTTTTCTTTATATTCTGCAGGACTATTTATACTTGAAACTCATAAACTTTTATCCAATCTCAATTTTGTGTGAATCTCAATTAAACAAAGTTAATTGGGTGTTGTACTAAGCATGACTCTACTTAATTGTTTTCTTGCTAATAACGTTTTTTTCAATGTACATAAAAAAATGCAATCCAATTTCACTGGTGTTTTTGTTGTTGTTTGTCTCATGGCTTTATCATTAAACTTCAATAGAACTGATTTTTTTAGTTGTTTCTGAATAGGCTACAATGGTGATGCTGGCTAGCTGCTTCTGCATATATCATGCAAGAACTTCACAATGAATCTCAAAATCAGCGAGGTTGGACACCAAGTTCAAACAGACAGGTTTTTTTATTCTATTATTTTTTGGGGGAAAAATTTAAATTAAACAAAGTGAATTGAGTGCAGTGCTAAGCATGAACTCTAATTATACATGATGCATCACTAATTCATTACTTTCGATAAAATCTAAGATTAATTTCACTAACACAAAAAAACAAGATTATTTTCACTAACACAAACAAACTTTAATACTAATTTTGCTGATAAAGGATTCTTGAACATAGTTTAAATAGATAAAGGTTTTTTTATTCTTTCCACTGAATTGTTTTATTATTCTGGTAGTTGTGTATTAAATTTTCTTTTCTTCCATTTTTTCACTGCAATTGTTCTTTGTATTTTCTGTGGTGTGTGTATGGATTGAAATTTCTTTAATGTGCTTATACTTTTTATCGGCTAAGTCTTAGAAATGGTGGTTGTTTTTTAGAGTAGCATCCAAGTTTTTGCATATATTGAATTAACAATAATCCGGTAGTTCTCTTTTTTTTCCTCCCTTCTTGCTGAACAAATAATTGGTTGGAATTTTCTATAATTTTGATGTGATTAGCCAGCTATGTGAGCCTTCTAACAACGGAATCTTTTGAAGATAATTTTTAGGATAATTTTTTATTTTCTTTTTCTTTGTCCGGAAAATTTTCATTCTTCACTAATTTTATGTTTCCTTGATTATAATCTCTTTCAAGGTCTTGTGTTGGTAACTGCTTCATGAGATCCTTCCAAAAGAATTTTGATTTGTTTTCCTGCTTTTACATTGATTTTGACCATTTCGGTGTTTTTCTTTGAAGCTCTTTTTTTTTGTTCAGCAGAAAATTTACAGATTTTATGATCATTTCTTAAGTTTTTCTTTTTATTGTGTACTGTTTTCAAATCAGATTCTATTTTTTGAAACTTTGCTCGGGGGTGTTTGAAATATTTGTTATCATACTTTAGTTGCTAAATGTTTTCTTAAAATTTTTCATACAAGGCCTTCCCTGTTTTTTGTGTTAAATGTTTTTCATTCTCTTTACGGTTTTCCTTGTACTGGAAATAAAGGGGGAGCCTCGGTGCATCGGTTGAGCTGTCTCCGTGTGTGGCCTCAAGGTCACGGGCTCAAGTTGTGCAAGCAGCCGCTAATTTAATTATCGGGTTCGCCTGCATGCATAACAACACCCTTTGGTTGTGGCCCTTGTCCGGATCTTTCGTTAATGCATTTCACATGCCTTAGCGCAGGATGCTTGGTTTTTTGTGCCGGACTGCCCTTTTGTTTCTATGTGCTCTCGGTATTGAGAAAATTTGTTTTGAAACCTTAATTTTACCTTTAAATTCTTAACAAATGATCATAAAAACTTTATATACTTTTAAAAAAGAAAGTATAAGTATTTTGCTGATGAAGGATTCTTGAACATAGTTTAAACAGAGAAATGTTTTCTTATTCATCCCGCTGAATTTTTTTTGTTCTTGTCTTTGTGTATTAAATTTTCTTTTCTTCCATTTTTTATTCACAGCAATTGTTCTTTGTATATTCTGTGGTGTGTGAATGGCTTGAAATTTCTTTAACGTGCTTATATTTTTGTTGGTGAAGTCTTAGAAATGGTGGTTGTGTTTTAGAGTAGCATCCAAGTTTTTGTATATATTGAATTAACAATAATCCGGTAGTTCTTGCCGAACATATAATTGGTTGGAATTTTATATGATTTTGATGTGATTAGCCATCTATGTACAAGGGATCCTTTTGAAGATAATTTCTAGGATAATTGTTTATTGTTTTCTTTTGTCCGGAAAATTTTCATTCTTCACAAATTTTATGTTTCCTTGATAGAAGATCCTTCCAAAAGAATTTTGATTTGTTTTCCTGCTTTTACATTGTTTTTGACCATTTCAGTGTTTTTTTGAAGTTTTTTTTTCAGCAGAAAATTTACAGTTTTTATGATCATTTCTTAAGTTTTTCTTTTTATTTTGTACTGTTTTCAAATCAGATTCTATTATTTGAAACTTTGCTCGGTGGTGTTTGAAATATTTGTTATCATACTTTAGTTGCAAAATGTTTTCTTAAAATTTTTCATACAAGGCCTTCCCTGTTTTTTGTGTTAAATGTTTTTCATTCTCTTTACGGTTTTCCTTGTACTGGAAATAAAGGGGGATCCTCGGTGCATCGGTTGAGCTGTCTCCGTGTGTGGCCTCAAGGTCACGGGCTCAAGTTGTGCAAGCAGCCGCTAATTTAATTATCGGGTTCGCCTGCGTGCATAACAACACCCTTTGGGTGTGGCCCTTGTCCGGATCTTGCGTTAATGCAGTCTGCATGCGTTAGCGCAGGATGCTTGATTGCTTGCTTTTGCCCAGCGCTGCGCTTTTGTTTCTCGGTGCTGGAAAGTTCTCCGTGTTGAGAAACTTTATTTTGAAAATTCGATTTTAACTGTTTAAAATGTGTTATGATAAACAACATTGGAAATAATTTTGTTTGAAACTTCGCTCGGTGGTTTTTGAAATATTTGTTATCATACTTTAGTTGCAAAATGTTTTCTCAAAATTTTTCATACAAGGCCTTTCCTGTTTTTTGTGTTTAATGTTTTTCATTCTCTATATTTTCCTTGTACTGGAAATAAAGGGGGAGCCTCGATGCATCGGCTGAGCTGTCTCCAGTGTGGGCTATGGCCTCAAGATCACGGGCTCAAGTTGTGTATGCAGCCGCTAATTTAATTATTGGGTTCGCCTGCGTGCATAACAACACCCTTAGGGTGTGGCCCTTTTCCGGATCTTGCATTAATGCATTTTGCATGCCTTAGCGCAGGATGCTTGGTTTTTTGCGCCGGACTGCCCTTTTGTTTCTATGTGCTGGAAAGCTCTCCGTATTGAGAAAATTTGTTTTGAAATCTTAATTTTAACCTTAATTTATGCTGTTTCCTTTTATTTTTATCTTTTATGTTTATGAGCTCTTGATTCCTTTTATCTATGTGTACATGTTTTCAACTATTTGCCCATGCCGACAAAATTCTATTCCACTTGCCTATAGTAACTGCAGTATTAATGTGTGGCACCATCACCCCAAAATTTTGGAAAAAAAGACTTCACGATATGATTACTTGGTCCCTTTTTGGTTCTTCTCCTCTGCCTCTTCCCCCTCACTTCTACATTTTTTTCTGTGTCGCAACTGCCTCATTTTCGCTACTGTTGACAATATTGTATCTGAACATGGAGAGAAGGCTCCAAATGGTTGTTTGTACAGGGAAGTCGGAAAATCAAATGAGGATTGCCGTTAAATGATTCAACCGAAATGCTAGGCCTGATTCTCGCCGGCTTTTGGTAAGTCTTCCTCCCCAAATTATCATATCTAAATAGGTTTACTTTCAAAGGTAGATAATAATTAATAGCATCTTTCAGTTTTATCTTTTATGTGAAGCTAATGTGCATCTTTCCCATTTAGAATTTACACAATTACAAAGGTTACAGCTTTTTTTTCAGTTGTAATGTTTAAAAGTTCTGTAAATACCAAGAGTGAGTAGCTCTGAATGCTCTTGAGCACACATTAAATGTACTCCAAGATCG
Source organism: Stylosanthes scabra (assembly GCA_036250425.1). Lineage (NCBI taxonomy): Eukaryota > Viridiplantae > Streptophyta > Magnoliopsida > Fabales > Fabaceae > Stylosanthes > Stylosanthes scabra. The sequence goes on along the minus strand of JASCZI010151089.1, from coordinate 24,509 downwards.
TGCAATTATTTTTGTTATACAATTCAAATGACATTAGAAAGGGTGCTATGAAACACAACCCATGAAATGGGCAATGCACAAGCTCTGGAGTACTGTAAAAGTAAAGGGCGAGCACTCTATCACGACCTTAATGCACATAGGGTTCTATTTGATGAGGTAAGATTTATGTGCCTTGCCTTTTTTATACGCATCTAAAATAACTAGATTGAGATAAAAAATGTGCTAGAAATTTTCAGGACGGTAACCCTACGCTTTTGAGTTCTGGGCATTTACCCCTCTAGAGTATCTCAGAACCCGTATGAAATGTTTTTACTCTGCAATATTGAAAATCTGTATTGCATTTTAAATTTACTACCAATTATATTTTGCAAGATCTGAGTGATACGATATTTCATGTCTCTTTGTTCCACCGGAAAGCATAATTTATGGCTTTGGCTCTCTTTTGCTTGACCTTCTCAGTGGGAAGCATATCCCCCAAGTCATGTAAGTTATTGCTTTCGGCTGAATTTTGTGCAGGCCCTTGGTTTGATTTTATACAGAAATCTTCAGATGCTAACAGATTCTTGTTTGGAAGGACAATTTTGAATTTTCTGATGATGATGGGCTAAGTTGGTGCAGCTAGCATCACCGTGTTCACTGTACGAACCTCGAGAACGGTCTAATCCATAATTGTTAGTGGCTGCGTTCTCTTCAAAAGGAAACAGAGGTTTGTTATTTGTATATGTTCACTTAAAACATGCTGAAATGACAAACACATCATGGTTAATTATTAAACTCCTTACTAAATTCCCATAACAAAATTTATATCTCATCTATAGGTTCCTTTATGTGTCTTGATGGGAATTCTGCATAGTGCTGCTACTTTTTCTTCATTGTCTCCACTCGGTGAAGCATGCTCAAGAAAGGACTTGACTGCCACACATGAAGTTCTGGAAAAACTTGGCTATAAAGTTCTGGAAAAGCATTACTTTTAAATTTTTCACAAGGTTTATATAATGTATATTTTATATGTGCTTGCAGACAACATGGTTACTTTTGTGTTCGCTTTTCTCTTTTTGTGTACTGATGTGGACAAGATGGTTATCATTCCAGATTTGGACTGATCAAAAGGTGATGTTTCATTCATTCACTTCTTTACGATAGCTTGACTGACAACTATAGCTTTCATCAACTAATTGTTTCACTATAAAAGGTCTCTGAAAATGTTCTTTAATTTGATCTTTGTTCTAAACATAAGATATTTTATGAATTTGTATTATGATTGTATTTACTCTACGGATTTATTTTGGATTATTTATATAGGCACATTTGATTATAGAAATTCTGTTAAGTGTTAAAGCTGTTAGAATGTGTGCATCTTTAGTAGCCCCCACTTATACATGTTTACTTTTGATTCTTTAGTTCATCAATTTGTAACCCTTGATGAACAATAAGAAATTAATTATATATAGACTTACTTTGTAAATTTTGCGAGAATTATGCACAAAAAAGGCAGTTCATCACCTTGAGCTACATCTCACTTTGTTCATCCTTGGAACTCTGTTCAGAACTATGCATAATGCAATATTCAAGATTCAGGAATATGATTTTGAGATGGCTAGAATATGAACCGAATTAATGAGGTACATGAAATGTTATTGTGTTTCATGAAAAGTAGGACACGATGTGAAATTTGTTGCCTTAAATTTAGAAATTTTGCTCTAATTTTTTCAGTACAATTCCTACTCTTGTTTGAATTAATGTATTTTGAAACATGGCAATGAACACAACAAATAGACATGTGAGAAAGGTATCGAGTTTTAAAGATAGGAAGGCCTTTGGGGGTAGCAGTAAAGCAATTAAGAAGCAGCGAGTGCCAAACAATGTTTTAGATGATAAAGATCTTTCTCACATATTGTGGTGGAAGGAGGTTTGCTTTCTTGCATGTAGTTGTTTCAAACTTAGACATTACTTCTTGAAGTATTTTATTATAGACATTAAACTGTGGAATCTCTTGATTAGACATTGTTGGACTATTACTTTCTCTTTGAATAATTTTTTTCGTGTTCTAGGAGGATATTGATTGTGTCCTTCTGCCTTGGATAAGCATATCATTAGGCATCCTTTCAAAATGATCCTTGATATCTTCATGGATGGCATTATTATGATAATTTTATCGAAACCTTTCGTTTTTTGTTTGTGTGTAGTCTCAACTCGGAAATGTTGCAATTCAAGTCAAAATTTCCACGAGAAGTTTTGCTTTGCTTAATATGTTTTATTTATCCTGTTTGTTGAAAGTTTAGTCCAGCGTTGATAGTCTTGTACATTTGGGGTGATAGTAGCAGTCTCTGGTTCAATTGCTCTTAAAATTTTGTTGCTATACTTATCTTTGACGTTGGATCTTTATTTCTACACTTAATTATTTAATCATGCAGTTTTTTATTTTTATTTATTTTGGTATACACCTCTTGTTTTTCCTCAGGTTGGTGACTATTTTGAAGCACTTGGAATTGATGCTTGTATTCTTGTTGAGTACGCGGGTTTAATCCCCTTTGGTGGTATGTGGTATTGCCATTATTTTTCTTGTACCTACTATTAAGAAATTTATATTGTTGGGCTTTTGCTAACAGTTATGGAGATTCGGCGAGTATTTTTATTGGAATATTATTTTCATATTTTTATGTTTTGCAAAACAGAGTTTACATAGCAACATTGAAGTCTATGCACAAATATAGAGACTCTTTTCTCCTCCATGGAGGAAAAGTCTTTTACTAGACATACCACTACATTTTCACATTTTCCAAAATTTATGCGGAGAATGAATTTGACTTCTTATGTGGAGGAAATAAGAATTTTTGACACAAGTATGGCCTACTTCATCATGTGTGCATCTTTTGTAGCCCCCCACTTATAAATGTTTTCTTTTGATTATGTAGTTTGCATCAAATATATGTTGTCTGAGAAGGCGTGCAAGTTGTTGCTGATTTAACTGGTTTGTTCTTTGTTCTATCTGTGTCTTATTTTTACTTCAATAGATAATAGTGTTGGAAACATGTCAAGTACACCCTGGAGTATCAAACTCCAGGGTTTACAACCATTGATTGAGGCCTATAAAGGTTTATAACCCTTCAATCAACGATTGTAAACCCTGGAGTTTGGTACTCCATGATATACCTGACTTGCTTCCAATAGTGTTATGGTTTTATGATTTTATCATCCTTTTTTTAAGTATTTGTTGGCATGTCTTCAAGG
>JASCZI010151089.1:4963-21268 GCA_036250425.1 Stylosanthes scabra | reverse complement strand
TACTTAGATGGAAAGGCTCCAATTCATCCATCCACTTAGGTAATTATTATTATGACTTTAACTTTTGTTATTTTTAAATTCTTGGTTAATATTCAATGAGGATAGCTTATCAATGGAAACATGAGCATTCAAAGTTTCAAACCATTGAAAAAAAAAATCGATCTTTTCTTGCTCCATATATAGTAGTAATTTAAGATTTAAACCTAAATAATTAGTCTTCCTATTTTTTTTTTTTGTCACAGTAGAGAAAAGGAAACAAAGAATTAGTCTTCCTATTTATTAGCATATATAATTTAATAATTAAAATAACCTTAAAAAATATTTATTACTTCACAATTGTAAAATTCTATTTTTAATTGTTTATGTCAAAATATAGAGTTTTTAAAATTAATTTACAATATTTTTATTATTATTATTTTGTAAATTTCTTAACTTAAATAGTTTTTAAAAAATACTCATTCATTTTTCTATAATCAGTTATTTGCTTCCTCAATATAGTTTATGGTGGAACTAACATGTATATTTATTTCAGTCTTTGCATTATATTACCTTAAGATATAAGTATAAAGTGTTAATGCTTTTATACAATTAATAGTTTAGGGTTTAGGAAGCAGGTCAGGTGCTCCAGGGTATATGGTAATCCAATGATTTTAATCGTTGATTTTAATTAAAATATATACAAATTAAAATCAACGGTTAAGATCATTGGATTACCATAAACCATAGAGCACCTGATATGTTTTCAATAGTTTAATATATTAAGAAGTAAGTTTTATCGGTGTTTACGATGATTAGTTTATTGATAAAAATTTTAGGATTCATCAATTGAAAACAAAGGTTTGTATAATTCTTTTATTGCTTTGTATATTTGTGGGTTCAGAGTTTAGGTTTATTTATATCAATTTTTTTTCGTAGGTAGATTTTTTTATTAATTAATCAAGTATTTACTACTTAATGTTTAATGTAATATAAATCTTAATTAAAGTATAAAGGGTGGTTAGTTTATTTATGTAAATCTAAGGGTTCCTTAATAGGAAAGGAGGTTCACTAGTTTGGAAAGAAGGATTTAGATTTATTTTTATAGTTTTTTTATAAAATTTATAGGTAGATCTTTTATTAAAGAATTTAATATTCAGTGTAATCTAAATCTTAATTAATGTGTTGTGCTATTATTAGTGCTTATTGTGATTAATTTAATCATATAAGTTTAAGGGTTTAAAAAGTTTTGTAATCAATAATAACTAACAAAATTAAATTATCATTTTTTGGTAAGGAAAAAAAAAAGGTATATTTTACCCTATTTGAATGGTTTCATCTCTCGTATCCCACAAAATATGTTATAAATAAGGTATTTACAATATGGGACACGTATGTTTTACATGTCTTTCTATGATGATTTACTTGCTGTTGTCCTAAAATTTTATTAGCTTTATTATTTCACTTATTATTATGGTTACGGCTTCTTCTGTATATAATTGTTTTAGTAATTTTTTATAGTTGTTTTTAGTTTTTTACAGCAAATATATGTGCAGTTTATTAGTCATTTGAGTAATGATTTTTTATTTTGTCTTAGAAAATATGTTTGAGGTGTGTTTTATAATCCAAAGGTTGTGTTAACTTGTGTGAATAGTATATAGATTTTCACATTTCATCTCTTATCAAATGTGTATTAGAAGCTTGATTTATCCTTAACCTAAACCTTAAACTTGATATGTTAAGAACATGGATTAGGTCAATTCAATTTTATTTTTTTTTCATCCATGTGTTTTACTAAATTTGTTCTGATTTTTTACTCTTTTCTCTTTGATTTATTCTTTATCTTTTATTTGGATTTGGCATGGATAAAGAAAACTTGATGCTTTATGAAAGTACGAACTAACTAAGATTTTGCAACCTTAATGTTTGAACTTGCTGTACACATTGACCTTTGTACTATTTAATGTTGTTGATAGCCAACTTTGCTTCATATATATATATCATGGATCAATTTCTGTTTTAATAAGATGTATATTAGGGATAGAAACAGATCACGCGAGGGCTCTTAGGGCTTACTTATATGCCTAATTCAGGCCAGGTTTATATAATAAATAAATCAGGTTCGTACTTTTGTAAAAGCTTTTTGACTTAAAGATGTCAGGTTTAGATTTTTTGTAAAGTCTATAAAGCTAAACATGCCAGTTTATTTATATATATTATGTTATAATAATTATAATACCAAAATAAATGTTATAAAAATTATTTTTTATAATTTTGTTAAATTTTAAATAAATTAAAAGATATAATTTATCAATAAAGTTATTTTGTATCTTCTAATCACATAAAAAATTAAGTCAGAGTTTGGCCAATGTAAAATATAAAACCTTTAACAGGTAATAGATCAGATATTGGCTCAATATATATTATTCAGGTCTAGTCTGTTTAAGCTAAGGTCTGGTCTGTTTTCATACCTAATAGATATTAATTGCTTGATTGTTTTTTTGTGACTTAATTACTTGATTGTTTGAACGTCAGAACATGAGGAAAATTGCGTTATTCTATAGATCTTGGTAAGGGATTACTTAAGTGAAAAGTTTCTGTTATTCCAACAGAAGAACAAGCATTTGATGATAACACGGCTAATTTATCTCATAATTACTATTTGAAAATTTAGTTTTTAAAATGTTACTCTTTTTAGATTATTTACGGTGGCAACGGGTCTTCATTGATTTGAATTGATGTCATCAGTATGTAAGTTCATTCATGTCTATTTAAAAGTTGTATATTGGGAGGAATTTGAAACAAATGCTGCATAAAGAGTAACTTTACTATCACCAGGTTAAACTAATTTTTATTACTAGACTAAACTAGTTTTTGTTATGTTATGCTTTTATATATATATATATATATATAAAAGGGCAGTCAAAAGCAACTTAGTTTTTTTGGGCTCTAAAGCAGCTCTCAAAAGCAACTAATTTTATTAAAGGTTGGTTTGGTAATACTGTAACTCTCAAAAAGCAATAGAGTTCTTTGGGCTTTAAAGCAGCTATCAGAGAGCCATCGCATAGTTGTTTGGTAAAAATTTTAAAATTGACTCTTAATAAGTTGGAGTTACACATATAGTGTTTGGTAAAAATAATTTTTTTATTAAAATTTAAAGTTAATGTATCATTTTGATTTTTGAAGAGCTAGAGCTAGCTCTAAAAAGCTATTTAGGATATGTTTGGTAAAACTTTTCGATCAAGTGCTCGTGCTCTCAAAAAGCAAGAGCCACCTTTTTTGAGTTTGGTAATTTGAAAAGCTAGCGAGCATTTGCTCCCGGCTTTTGAGAGCCCTCAAGAGTAGCTTTTTAAAGTTGGCTCTGACTCCTCAAAAAGCAAAATGAGGAATTAACCTTATATTTTAATAAAAAATCAATTTTATCCTCTATTAATTATATTTAATTTTATATTAATGGATCACATACTAACAAAAAGGTCGTTGTAGTAATTTATTATCTTAAGAGCAACTATCATATAAATTCATTAAACGCGATATGTGTGACTTCTACTTATTGAGAGTAATTTTGAGTTATTTTATCAAATGGTCATCATGTGATTTTTCATCAGCTGTTTTTTTAGAGCACGCAGAGCTCAGCCACTTTTTTAGAGACACAATATTACCAAACCGAGCCTTAGTAATAAGTGCTCTCAGAAGCACCCCCAATTTTCAAAAGTCAGGAAGCTTTTCAAGTTACAAACGCAAAGAAGTAGCTCCTAGTTAAAAAGCTTTACCAAACTCACCCTAAACTTACCTAATTTAATGGTATGCTCGTGGGATTGTGTAGGCAATAGATGGATGAGATCTAAAATTTGAAACAGATGAGATCGAGATTAATTTTAAAATTGAAACAGAAACATCAAATTTTTATTTCAAAATTTAACAAACTTTTTATTTTGTTTATATTCTAAATTAAAATAAAACCAAATATACGAAAATTGAATTAAAAAATTATTCTTAACTTCAAAATAAACACGTCAACGATTTCAATAACGATTCCTACTTTAAACAACAACGAATATTTTATTAAGTTTTTTACCCTAAAATATCTATATTTCAAATTGTTTTATAATTTTCAAAGCAAATCATTAAATTTATGACCAATAGGGAGTCAACACATATTATATATGAATTACGAATGATAATTAATATAAATTTTACGTGATAACTTAATCATTGAATATATGAGGTACGGATGATGGCTCCCTAACGTTGATTCCGTAACACTGTTCATCTATTAATTATTTTAAAATTCAAATTACTTAACCAAGGTAAGAAAGATCTTTTCCTCGATGATCATACGTACCAGGTTTGTAAATTTTATTCGCTGTACTTTTTTTTATGATAGTTTTATGATGGAGATAATTTATGATAAATAGAATGAAGATGTATGTAAATTTATTTTTAAAAAACGAATAAAAATAAAATTGTACATTCTCCAAGACAAGTATTTATATAATATGAGTGAACTCCATCTCTTCATCATTTAACCTCTTCATCTTAGCATGTATTTTTTTTTAATATTCTGACAATACCCTTGGAAGGCGAAAATTATACCACATTGACTTAAGCAGCAGAATTGATACTATTCAGGGACAATTTAGCACTTTTTAATATCCACCAAAGCATCTTTCAAATTTTTTTTTTTTGACAATGTAAAAAAGGTAGCTTCATTGATAGGACTCTAAAATGTCCAAAGCATCTTTCAAATTGAACAATGCAAATCAATTCAAATTCAAAGGATACATTACAAGTCAACTCATTAACATTTTCATGAACCCATTTTTTTTTTTTGGTTAGCTTCATGAACCCATTTAACTTGGTTAAGCTTTCAATTAATATCCACCAAAAAATAGGTTCAACTTTACCCATTCAACAAATAAACACACACAAAATAGGGAAAGAAAATCATTATTAGCAGGCCCAAAACTTGTGGCCCAAAATAACCCATAACTGACACGGCTCTCGGTCAGTGAGCCGACTAAAAAATTAACGGCTTCAACAATATGGGCCATCTTGTACTAACAATCCCATCAATACCAGCAAACTTCTTACGAGGTGGATAACCCACCCTACTCTCTAATAATTAATGAGCACACTATACACAATCACTCAATCATGACCGTGAGTATTTTTTGAAGTAGATCTCAACGTCCACAATTAGTGACATATCATATGACAACCAAACATGCTGTCATATGTGAAATACTTCCGAAAATATATTAAGAGTTTAGCTATAATGCACTCAAGTGTAAATTATTTTACACATAATCACATCATAGTTCATATTAATTTATCTCTGCAATTACAACATAAAAATTTATTGAATTGGACAACTCCGGATTTTAAGTCTATTACTCATACATCTACTCATATATACACTCTTTAATATCAATGCATCCGGGAAAAAAAATGATTGATTTCGATCAATAGACTCGCTAAAGCTCCGAACCAAAGAGTACTTAAGTTGTGAGTTGTCTTATCCTTCTTTTTTTGCGTCATCATTGTGTTGTTATCTTTCTATTTTTTCCCTTCTTGGGTTGAATGTATTGTCTCTTATTTTTGGTATCAAGAAAGTACGCTATGTGTTAAAATTCTGCAAAAAATTCCCAAGTGAAAGCCCAAATTAAGCATCCTTTTCTTTTTGCTTCGGGATTATATACTTAAAGTTTGACCCAACGAAGTCCAAAAATAAAAAGCCTGATCCAATAAACATGGAAAAAAGAAAACATATTTTTTTATTTTACAATTGTTACTCTTTACATGTGCAGAGATGAATAATGCGAGAGCAAAATTTATTGAGAGATCATGTCTCAAAAGACAATGAAATGGGAAAAAAAAAAAAACACAAGCTTAAAACTTAATTTTCAATTGTCAAATATATATAATTAAAAAATGACTAAAATTCGTAAGTAAAAAGCTTAATAAACGCATTTTAAGTGATCAAATCAACGCAATTCGATATTAGCTTAGCTTATGACGAAAAAAGTAAAAAAATCAATCAGGTCAAATTACCACGCTTTTGTCTTTTGATACAGCTTTTATTTATTTTTTCTTTTTTTTAGAAAGTGAAAAAAGAAAAGTTCACCTCACTAATTTAATTTCAGAAGTTAGAGCTAGGTTATAGGTTGTTCATAAGATAAACTGATTCCATTTCATAAAACTTTCCATTAAAGTTTAGCACACTATGCCACTCTCCATTGTTAGACTCGTCAAATTAAAAAATAAAAAATAAAAATACATACACCAAGATGGATATCATATAGTAAAATGAGCTCAAGCAATTACATAAGAAGAAAAAATAATCTAAAAATTTTACGGCCCATGATTCGGGTTATATATGTTGTATCATATTCATAGGTTATACACATATATAGGTGATGATACTATTAGAGAAGTAGGTCAAAATTAGCTTTATATATCTCTGTCTAATTCAAGGGCTTCTTCTGCTAATCTGGTCGGTTTGTCGTGCGTTTAATTGGAAAATTCAATTTTTTTTAATTAGAATTTAATTTCACATGTGATTTAATCATATATAATAGTGCTTTAGTAAAAATAATTATTTTTTTATATCAAATAAGTGAAAGAAATTAAATAGAATAAGAATTTTAATTTTTTTTATTTAAAAGAAGATAATAATAAGCATATATACAGCAGAAATATTAAAAGCTTCCACATTTTTAAATTCCCAACAAAATTTTTCTATATTTAATAATATCTTAAAATAATTAAAGAAAACGTTTACACGTCTATAAAGTGTAAATGCTATAAATGTAGATATGAAATGGGTTAGGCAGGTCCAAGATAATAACTTGCATGCCTATCTCTATTACTTACATTACCAAGGTAATTAATTAAGCATGTTTTTTACGGTGGCAAAAGGGGATGGCACAACAACTAGTTTGATTTTAATAATCACTTACTTTAATTTTTAATTTTTGTTTCTTATAAAAAGTAGTTTGAAGGCCATGTGTTTTACCTATTCTTTTGATTCCTTTCTTGACAGTCAAACTTATACGTATGGAATTGCACTCTTCGAGATTAATCTTTTATCTTCTGTCATCAACTCATCAACCCAACTATATACATATACCCTTTATTAATTATTATTATTATTATTATTACTACTACTTAAAAATATTCTTTTTGTATTCACTCTCTTCGTACGTGTGTCTCCATGTGTGTGCTGTTTTTCCTCTTTTTTCATACTTTCAAGCCACCCTTCTTCATTTCAAACACACTTACCTTGATCATCACTATCTTATGTGATTCAAATCATCTTAATTTGTATGGTAAATTGGTAATATATAACAGCATCTCCACATTTTAGTTTAATATTAATTTAGATTTTACTTCAGTATTTATAAAATTATATGTCATTTAATATTATATTTAAAATAATTTTTTTAATATTTAATTTTAATTTAATATCAATTTAAATTTACATAATATTATTTATTAAGATAAATTAATTTTTTTAAATAAATTCTAAAAATGATATATTTTAATTAATATTTCTTTAAAATAATACGATATTAATATAATTTACTGATATCAATATATTTTTTTATTCGTTTCAACGCACGCACAATTCAATATATCAAATAAGTTTGATAATAGTCACAAAAAAAAGTTTGATAATCAATTCAATAAAAAAAATAGTATTTACGCACAATTGACTTTTTTAGACGGGGCAGTTAATGATATTGACTTCATTCAAGAATCCTTTACTTTTTTATGGGTTCATCAATATTAAAGAAAATCAAACTTGTATCTTTATAAAATAAAAGAGGGATGATAGTACTATGGCATTATTTAATTTCCTATTTCCTATATTATTTTTATATAGATAAGTATACATTTTACTTACATTATTACATTTTTTGTTTATCTTATTATTAACAAGTCTATATGGTGCACTAGCTAGTGTTTGTTCAACTAATAATATAAGTTTGTTTTTTGTTTTTACCTTATAAGTATTCTAATAAATTTGAGGATACTTACATGAATTTATTTTCATGTAAAAATTATATTGTGAATCGTTAAAGAATTTAATTTTCATAGACTGGTCAGTGTAAAAGAATTTTATACATACATCTAATCAAATATTACCACATCATCAAAAGCAATTAATTTTCAAACCCACTACTTTTAAAATCAAATAAATGCATGAATCTGATTGGATGACTGTGTAAAATCCTTTACATCGTTAGTGCATCAAAATTAAACTCATCGTTAAATACATGATTCACTAAAAAATATTTAGTTAAACATATCAACTCGTCCTATAACAATTTACAAGATATTTTTATTTGAGTATTCCTATCAATTTTACTATTAGCAAAACCCCAAATTTAATTTGATGTAGTTTTATTCACACATCCATATGGAAAAAATTAAATGGGATGCTTCAAATAATTCATTTTCCTTCATTAAATTTGTCTCTCCACAAAGCTTTATTTTGAGAATGAAATAATATAAACCCGCAAGACAAGGGTGATTGTCCTCTCATAAGGGTGCAAGGTGAAAAATCCACACTACTACTCTTCCTGTATATATGCATATATAATAGTATCTCGATTTTCTATATTTACAATATATATATATATGCTCTGTATTTTTATTTTCTTTTCCTTTATTTTTGAGCTACTACTATTCCTTAGCATTATGTTTTATAGAAAAGCAATCATATGCACAGGTGCACACAGTAGTATTATTCCTAAACTTTTAAGAAGAAGCAATTTAATTTGAAGCAAATTAAAAGAGAGAGAAAGAGTATCTTAGTGAGGATAGTGAATGATTCCAAAGCATTAAGCATGCAAGAAAAGTGGCAAAGAAAGAGACACTCCCGTTTGTAGCGGGGGATGGGAGCAGAAGAGATTCATTTTCATCATTACGACAAACACTACATACATTTACATAACGCTTACATACAAACTATATATGGATTCAAGGAATGTGATGAGAAACAACTTCAATTTTCAACAAACAAAAATATGTGTGTGCATATATGCATGACCAATTATATTCATTTTCATTATTTTTATATTTATTGAACAAAATATATATGAATTTCACATTCTTAAAATTGAGATTAAGTGATCATAATTCAATCGTAAAAATTAGCTTATGGAATAAGTTCATGTTTAAAAATAATTGTCTAAATTGTGAACATACATAACTATTACTATGTGATTTTATTTAAGTTAGTAAAATAAGGAATTTTTTGATAATCTCTCACAGTAACCATGCATTACTTAATAGAAAGTGAAGGGAGGGTTTTTTATTTTTTGATTTTTCTTAACATTTCTCTTATCATATATATAAGATGAAATTTAAATTGTCCATATTTACTTAAGCGAATTAGTTCGAATTAGTAGATTAATCTAGTTGTGATAATAGCCAATGACATGATGGGGGTGATTATGTAGTGTGGGCTTCGATTATAATGGGTGAGGAGAGGGGCCGTGTGTGTATTTTTTGTCACGCTATACAAATCTGTCAGAAAAATTATATTATATATTATTATTATTTTCAATAATCTTCATCCTACAGGTGTTTACAGCCAAGAAAAGAATAATAAATAATACATAGACATATTTAAACAGTGATGTTATTTGAAAATTTAAGATTTTATGTTAGCAATACATTTATAAAATTTAAAAATGAAAAATGACAATTAGTATTATTAGTAATAATAAAAGAAAATATATTATAAAAATTCTACCTATATTAATGTGATGAATAAAAATATAAAGTATAATTATATTCATCATCATTTGAAGTCCAAATTTTGACATAATTTTAATAACTCTGTAGTAGATATATAGGACATGATAATTAGGTGAAAATTAAACTGTTAGATTTGGTGGTCAAAACCGCCGAAGATACAAGAAAAAATCCCTACTAAAGTACTAATTAAATGGAGGTTGTGTTATATTTACCGACAGATTAATATAATGGATAATAACTAGCTACCTGTATGGTTTATATATAATCATCATAAAATTAAAATAACATTTCAATAATGCTTCATGCTTCAGGAGGGATTAAGTAAACCGGTCACTTTCATAGTTTCTGATGTGATATTTATTTATATTTTCTTACAATAAATATATTGTTATACATTTTTTTATTTATATATATATATATATACTGCACACAACTGGCACATACCCTAGATATGATGCACATACATGCACAATAATTAGATCAGTGTCTGTACAAAAATACAGGTTGATAAATACTACAATAATATACATAGAACTCGCACATATTTTATGCATACAAATTAAGATATAGTATAGATTATCCTAAATTTGTAAGCAAAATTTATAAATATATATAGTTTCACATGTGTATCGAAATATATCAACTGATTGGTTTGTTGTTGTGGTTCTGTAGCTATTTTTCAAATTTAGCATGCTGTTTTTCTTTTTTGGATATGCACAAAAGACTTGGATATATATATAGAAGCATTTGCTCACTCATTTTTATGGAAGAATAATTTTGTAACTTTTCACTTTCTTTTTTAAGGAATAGTGAATGATGTGTTGCATATATAGAATATAATAGAATACTATACCTAGAAATTAAAAAATTTATAATTTCAAGGAAGAAAAAGAAAAACAAAATGAATAATGTTATTCACACACCCTTTTCACGGATACCATTTTTATATTCGTATAAAAATACGATTTTTATAAGTGGACCACAAAAATGAAAAACAGTTAACACAATAATGATCGTATTTTATACGGATGTCAAATTAGTGTCTATCAAAATAGTGTGTGAATAGCGAAACAAAATTATATACAGATTCATGACATACACAATTTAGTAGATTTTTTTTTTTAGATTGTAGAAGTACACTCCCCAATAGAAGGGGTTGGCTTGGGGAGGATTAATTAGGTTTTATTTTGTAGATGAGTGCCCCTAACACACTTATTAAAAATTTAAAATTAGAAAATGTTTATGAAATTCACATATTTATTGTCATTGAATTTTTTTCTTTAAAATATAATTGAGTTTAACTAGGAAATACTCTACTAATTAATTAAGAATATTGACTAAGAAAATGAAACTTACCGATACACATTTTAGTTTTCCCATGCGAATATATATTTTTTTTAAAGTTTATAATTAATTTGCCTTTATTTCCTGTTTGATTTTTTTTATTTGTTAGTAAGATCTCCAAAATGAGATTACCTTTGAATTCTTAATAACTACCCTTGAAAAGTTAAAATACCTTAACATAAATTTTTATATTATCAAACATAGTTTAAATGAAATAATTTATGTATATTTTATATATTAGTATTGTTAGATTAAATTTAAAGAGTAAATAGTCACCAAAAATTTAAAAAAGTAAATTTATCTTTCTTAATTAATTTTTATGTTTAGTTTAAAAATCAGAGTAAGAATCGTGTTTGGAGACCAGTTAAGCATTAATTATCAAATGGTCCTCATCATCATCAACCTTTCTTCTTCTCATTGATTTTTGGATTGTGTGTGTGATTTAAAAAGATCCCCAATAGTAGTGTGCCCTAGAATGAGAAGAGTCTCATATTTATATTATTGATTGTGTGCCTCTACTAAATAAGTACTATAAAATTTAAAAATATGAATTAAAAAATATAAAAAATTTACCCATCTAGAATGTGGAGGGTTATTTTTATCAATTTAAAAAAAATTTCAATAGTTAAAAAACTCACAAAATTTTCATGATTGAAAGTGAGTACTGAGTAGATAAGTATAAATCAACCCATACACAATATCACAATATTAAAAATTTACACATCTGAGCGTTATTTTTATCAATTTTAAAATTAATAATATATATTACCTTTTTTTATATGATTTTCTTGAATTAATTATACTTTATTTTTATAAAAATTTTCACTAGACAAAATCACTTTCCTTAAAATATATATGTTATTAATTTTATTGATAAATTATTATTTTTTTGTATTTATTATTATGGGAACTAGTAATTAATTAATATGAAAGTATCTATGACTATGACTATGACTCTGCAGATATATATATATACAGAAGAAGAAGGGAACAAAGAATAATATATAAGTCTATAAATGCTGTTTCACTTCATCTTTTCTCATTTTCTGCACTCTTTCTCATCTTCTTCTTGAGGATTAAGAATTTGACCTTTCTTCTTTTTCTTTTTCTTCATGCAACAATAATATATCATCTATCACTTCACTTCATCCATGGCTTCAATGAACTTGCTGGGTTTCTCTCTCTCCCCTCAAGAACAACACAATACTCATCATCATCAAACTCATTTTGGGTTATTCAATCCCACTACTACTACTACTGAAGACGATGTAACTACTCATCATCATAATAATCATGGAAACTGCTTCGATCTCACTACTCCTACTCTCAATAATCTCCCTCCTTTTCCCATCTATGAAGAACAACAATCATTCAACAGTAATCATCTTTCTTCTTCTTCTCACCAACAAGGTTTATTAATTTTTTTCTATTTATTATTCACATATTATTTGCAAAACCAAATGGAAATAAATAAAGTAATAATTTCTTGAAAATTTTTATTTATTTTCCTTTATCATTAGACTGGAAGGACCAGAACTTGCTACTGGGAACTTCATGCAACAACAACCACCATCACCAACAACCCAAGCTTGAGAACTTCCTCGGCGGACACTCCTTCACCGATCATCATCAAGATGGAGATTACATCTTCCAAAACTGCTCATCAACGGGCGGCGATGGCGGAGGCAGCGGCAGCGGCGGTGGAAGCACAAACTCAATAGGGTTGTCGATGATAAAGACATGGCTGAGGAACCAACCCCTTCATCATAATCACTCATCAGAAAACAATAAAGAAACCATGGTTGCAACTTCAGATAATAATAATAATACAGCAACTGCACCAACAACAACTACTAATAGTGTGCAAACTTTGTCCCTTTCTATGAGTACCGGCCATGGATCACTTTTACCACCTACTAATACTGTTAGTGTTGCCGGTGCCGGAGGAGGAGGAGGAGGAGGAGACAGTTATTCTTCTTCCGAAATAAACAGTAGCAGCAACAACAAGCAAGTAGTAGTAGTAGAGAATGGTGGGGGTATTGTTGAGAATACCAATAATGGGGCAAAGAAGTCCATTGACACTTTTGGACAAAGAACTTCCATTTACCGTGGTGTAACAAGGTCCTTCTTTATTTTATTTCTTTTTTTTTAATTAAAATAATTATGGTTTTTCTGTGATTTGATTCTGAAGTTAGGGTTTTGATTTGATATGAATAATAATAAAATAAAAATAGGCATAGGTGGACAGGGAGATATGAAGCTCATCTGTGGGATAATAGTTGTAGAAGAGAGGGACAGACTCGCAAAGGGAGGCAAGGTATGTAAACAACATCATCTTCATTTTTTTATTTATTTTATTTTATGCTTCTCACTAATAAATTTAATTTTATCAAATATCTTCCTTGCCTCTTATATTTCAATATATTTATTTTTTAACAACTAGTATTTATTATTTATATTTATTCATTTATGAGTATATATTATTGGAAATATATATTAACTTGCGTGTTTTTGACCTTTATTTGCATATTACCCTCCTTACTCCAATGGTGGTGTATGGTCTTCATCAACATTCATGGTTTTTGCAGTTTACCTAGGTGAGTAGAAAAAAATTAAAGCCCCCATTTTTAATTACTTCCAATATTATTATACCATAATTTTTTTTTTTGGAGTTCAAGTTAAGTTTGTTTATAAATATATTTGCAGGGGGTTATGACAAAGAAGAGAAGGCAGCTAGAGCCTATGATTTAGCAGCACTAAAATACTGGGGAACCACAACAACAACAAATTTTCCGGTAATTTTGCACTCTTTTTAATGTTAATTTTCTTCATAATTAATTAACAATGTGTTGTATATTATTACCCTCAATTAAGGGTTTGTGTTCAATAAAGCTCTATATATATATGGAAATGGGCAACAAACATTGTTGGCATTGGGATTAACATGCAACAATGTTGTGAATAAGCTAAGAAGTTGACATAAATCCACTACTATAGAGGCTAGAGGGCACATTGTATATTTGTTTCACTGTGCAATATTGAAAAAGTTTCCTCTTTTAATGGGTTGTGTTTGTTCATAAAACAAACTAATTTAGATTATTTGTCTTATCATGCTAACTGTATATGTTAGAGTAGTATATCTAATTGTTAATGTAACAATATAATTGTTGAATGTTTATATAAATTTAAATTTTTCTTATATTTTATTTTTACAATGATTTCAATTCAGATTAGTCAATATGAAAAGGAGTTGGAAGAAATGAAGCACATGACAAGGCAAGAGTACGTTGCTTCATTGAGAAGGTATGGGTATTTGCAATAATCTGCACCAATAATACATTTTATATGCCCTTATTGATTGATATTAATTAATTTTATTCATAGTTATTGATGAATATTTTGCACTGCAGGAAGAGTAGTGGATTTTCTCGTGGTGCATCCATTTATCGTGGAGTAACAAGGTAACTTTATTTCATCATTGGAGCCTAAAACATATTTATAGATTGCATTTGTACAGATACTTGTTTTAATAAAAAAAAATTAAAAAAATGACAAGACCCATTTTATTTATTTTTACTCTATATTTCTGTATATTTTCATTCATTCTGTAGAGGAGTAAACGTAATAATTGATATAATTTTTGTTATTATTAAATTAGACGAGTTAAATAACTAATTGAACCAATAGTAGTTTAACTTTTGTACCTTATGGGGGTATAGAAGTTATTTGTGAAAAAGATTACTACCTATGACATAGCTAATTGATATAAAGAATAAATGTTACTCTTTTTGGCCTGCCTTAAGCTTTCTAAGTTTTGCTCTTATCCAAAGAGATGATCATATAATTAGGGAGTTTGTTATTATATATTTTAAAATATGAATGCAGGCATCACCAACATGGTAGATGGCAAGCTCGGATTGGAAGAGTTGCAGGCAACAAAGATCTCTATTTGGGAACTTTTAGTAAGTGAATCTATCTAGCTCTTCTATTCCATTCTATTTTCTATTCTATATGAGCATGTATGATAATTCACTCGCACATGCCCAACATATTTTTTTAATATGCCCTAATTAAGAAACCACCAAGCAAATAAAAACAAGAAAAGGAATCATGATTATTACTAGCTAGCTAGTTATGTGTCTCACTTTCAATTGCACTAGATTATGACTCATCATGTACACGTTTATACACAATCAATGAAAGCAATAATTGATGGATAAAATTTGTAAGTCAAAAAAAATAATTTAATTAAATATATCAAATTATTTAACCGTTTATAACGCTTCGTTTTGCAGGCACACAGGAAGAAGCAGCAGAAGCATATGACATAGCAGCAATAAAGTTCAGAGGTTTGAGTGCAGTTACAAACTTTGACATGAGCAGATATGATGTGAAGAGCATTCTAGAGAGTAGCACCTTGCCAATTGGTGGTGCTGCCAAGAGGTTGAAGGAAATGGACAATCATAACAATGTAGACCTGATAACTAATGTTGATAATGTTCATCAGAGACAACAACTGCAATTAGAAGATCACAGTAACATCAGCATCAATTCTCACCATCGTTCCCTAACTGATGGAATCAACAACTTTCATGGTTGGCCTGCTACCCTTGCATTCCAACAACACTACACTGCTAACTATGGTTCATCATCATCATCATCACAGAGGCTTTGGTGCAAGCAAGAGCAAGATTCTTCTGATCATAACAATTTTCATCAAGAGATTCATCCATTGCAGCTAGGAGGAGGTGGTACCCACAATTTCTTTCAGCATGGTATCATGAGCATGGACCATTCAGCTTCCATGGACAATAACAACAGCTCCGGATCAAGCTCTGTGGTGTATGGTGGTGGTGATGGCAATGGTTATGTGTTTCCAGTGGGTTCTGTTATTGGCAATGATAGCAGCAATGAAATCAAGGGACTTGGCTATGATAGTACTGTTTTTGGTAGTGAGGCATATAATCAAACACATGGAAGGCATTTGTATTATCAGCAACAATCATCAACAATGGAGCATAACAATAATAATAATGGAGTGGTAGTAGTTAAGGGTATCCCATATGATCATTACCATCATCAACATCATGGTGGTTCCAACAATTGGGTTCCAACTGCCATACCCACTATTGCAGCATCAAGGTCTCTCTGCCATGGGGCTCCACCATTCACATTATTGCATGAATGAATGAATGAATGGGAATAGTTTTATCA
>JASCZI010151088.1:146496-164609 GCA_036250425.1 Stylosanthes scabra | reverse complement strand
ACCCCCCCCCCCCCCCCCCCCCCCCCCCCGAAAAAGTAAATAAATAACTTGGAATCAACTTTTATACATGTTATGTGATTGACATCTAATTGAGGGCTTCATGATAATAAATGAACACGATCACACCAATGGCATGGCCATAAAGCCACCATATTAATAGCAACTATAGAAGATTATGTCATACCGCAATAGACAGAAACACGGTGCCCCCTTAGCTTTTTAATATTTTGCATCTTTTGCACCAAAGTCGATGGTTTGGCAATAGCATAGCATGCAGAGCGAATAGATGGAGCACGATGGTGTTTTGCAAAACCACCACCTATTTCCCTCAAGCTCAATCCCTGAACCTGATTAGCCTCCATGTGTGGCCAACGCAAGTAAACTGGAGGGGGCTTGACTGGCCTGTCTGTTGTTTCTCTGTCAACTGTACACACACAGGTTAAAACAAAAACAAATGGATAAATGGCCCATTCATCCACAGATCTTATCAAGTACATTCTGAATGTTCTGAGACAAAGTCAACTATCAGATGTAGTATTTAAACATTCAGCATCATGGACCTTTCCCCTTCTATACATTACACACAAAGACTGCATAACATATTCTCCAGAACCATTCTTTAGTGGAGTTACTAAAAGTTATCACTAGAAACTGGATCCCAAGAAGAAAACATGAATTTCAGATGTTCATTTATTCAATTATGAATTCTGCAAAACAGAAAATGAAATGTTTGAATGATAAATACCCTTCATACCTTGAAACTTGTGTAACCCTAGCATATTCATAGATCCCTTTATCAAAATTCCACGGAACAAGAAAGGAAAACATGATGAAATATAAAGAGATCACTAACTCATTGCATGTATCATTTATAATATCACAGACCTTCATTTCAATGTACCAAAATACGAAACTATAGAGTTAAGATTGAATAATTAACTAGAGAAAGTAAATTGCTATAAATGTACCATCCAAAAGTGAAAATGAGCCATATCCAAGTAGAGTAGGAACATCAGCTGCATTAGGACTGCTTCCTCCAACTTTTCCATGCAGAGGATGAGCTGTATTCAGCATTAATTGTTTCAGAAGCTTTACCAAATGATCCTTAGCTATATGAGGATACCTAGTAGTTACACGGAATCACCAATAATTAATGTCCACAAATGTAATACTAAGTAGTAGGCATTAACAAGCCAAGACTCAAGACAGATTTCCAAACAAAAGAATGCAGTTATTTGACTAAAAGATGTAGCAACCCCATGTCCATTTAATATCTAAACAGTGTTACCTCTACCAGTAAACAAAAATCAATCACACTACTCCACCATAGGTACTTTTCCTTCTTTTCTTTTCTTTTTTTTTTTTTTTGGAGGGGGGTTTCAAAAGAGTTAGAGAGAGAGAGCTTTTCCAATACTGAACTCCAGAGAAATGAAAGGGAAAAGAAATGGCTCAAACAAAGTTTGAACAACAAGAATCTCTCAAGCAAACTTGCATCAACTACAGAAAGTACCCTCTAAATGTAAGTCACTTGTTGATAATTGATAATTATTATGATAGTCCATCAGATTGAGAGTGACGGTCAACTACTTAGAGATAACTATACCAAAAAGTGGCATATATAACTACATATTTAAATAAAAAAGGAAGCGACATGTCAATAGGAATCAGTTTCATCCTATAAGCACAGCAAGTGGTCACCTTGTCAAGGATATAGATAGAGCATATACAATTTTGAAGGACCTTTACTTTAGTATGGTTAAGAAATAAGATTAATCTTCCAAGAAAAGTTGTTTTTCTTTCTTTCTCAGAAGCTTTCTCATTAAGATTTTAACCCTAAGTTGTTTCAAACACAAAATACAATAATCAAAACACAAGCTCTATATGACTAGAACTCCAAACTCATTTTCAAATATAAAACAGCAATAACACCGTCAAAATGTCCTATTTCAATCTTGTTATTTGACAATTAGTATATAAATCAAAACTACCTGTCCAGCAAATTATTGTAACTCAATGGAAAAGAAATGCCATCGTCATCTTCAGCAGCATCCTCCCCAGGTAGACCACTTCTTGAATACCAAGCATGATACCTTCTCGGTAGAAGTTGATGTTCTTGGAGTTCATTCCAGAACTGCAGCAAAGTCTTCTGGCATGGCCCAGCAGACAAAAAGTGCATAATCAAAAAGTAAACTTCCCGCAAATCTAAATCTATGTCAGTCCGAATAGCACGACTGACACCTCCCACATCCTTGAGGGAACGGGCCATCTCATTGATCTGGTTCGAAACAGCCTGGGAAAATACACCACCAGAAGGTTTGCACTTCCGCGAATCCATCATCACCAAACAGCCTACCAACAAAAGAACAAACAAACAAACACTAAAATAAAACACCAATCATGTTACAAATTAACAACATTCCTAGTAGCATCAACTAATAAGCATATTTTAATTTCAAATCTCAAATCCATCAGACTCAAAACAAGGTTACTTCTTCTTTTTCCCTTATTCTAAATGCACAGCCATAGAGAAACAAAAGACTATTCAAAATCTAAATGAAGTCACAGGTTAAGTATCAAGAAATCAAAATTGCCACTTGTGCAACAGAAAGATTATCCATAGCCTAGAGAGAAACAACCAGCATAACCAAACCAGACAGACAGTTCAGACCATAAAAACTAACAGAAAAATGGAAATAGACAACAAATTCTCCAAAAAAGAGTGGGTTTTAGGGAAAGATTCTGGAAAAACCTGTGGAACGGTTACAGTTGAAGCTATCAAGAAGTGTTGCACTTTCAGAGGTAACCAAAGTAGTGCATTTGGGAATTTAAAAAAGCAGAACACACCGAATCCAAAAAAGCAAAAACAATAAAACGAAATCTTTGCTGCACTAAAAAATTAATTAGCTTGAAAAAAGAGAACAATCTTTTATGGAAGTGTTTCTAACAAAAAATCCAAGAATTAATAACATTCCAAGATATGAAATTTGAGAAATACAGAGAATTTAGCTGGGTCTTGATGACTTACCTTTTTATCACATTGGATGCGCTGGGAACTGGGAATTGGTGAGAAGCGAATTTAAGTTGAATTTGAATTCTAAGAAAAAAATTTTAAAAAAAATTAGAAATGAAATTGGAAATAACTTGAATTCGTGTTTGGAATTTGAGTTGGGGATGAGTTTTGATCCCTATTTCGGTGTCCGCGACGGAGCCACGATGGTGGTCGAACCTGAAATTGGATTTTATATCATATTTTTATTTTTCTTTTCTTTTTTTACTTATTTTTAAGAAAATAAAAAAAAAAAAAAAACGGAATAAAAAATTGTCTTGTTTTGGAAAGGCTCTTGTTCGGTAGTGAAGTTAAAATTTTGACAAATCAGTCACCTCCAGGCTCCATAGGTAGGGATGAGAATAATAATAATAATAATAATAATAATAATAATATTATAAAGAGGAAGGTTATATATTTAAATAATAAAAACCAGTATACCTATTTTGTTCTAAATAATTAATTTATTTTATTATAATTTTTTATTGGGTTAAAATTATTTTTTTCTAAAAATACAATTTTGCCTTCTATTTTTATTTTCTTTCTTTTTCTTATTTTCTGCCACTTGCCTTCATGCATTATAGCTACAATTATGATTATTACACTTACCTAAAATGAAGATAACAATGAAAGAAAGTGGTAATTTTGTAGAAAAAAAATTGAATAAAAGACTAAAATATAATGAAATAAAGACATTTTAAATATTAAGAATAAAATTATGACTTAGCTTAACATAATAAAATAATACTTTACCCATTATATTTTAAAAGAAAAATTCAAGAATTAACAATTTTTATTTATATTAGCAAATAATTTTGGTCGGTATATACATTTTATTTGTGTAGGTTTTTTTTTTTACATTAATCAATAAAAATATGTCGATTGAATAAGATGGACAAAACAAAAATTATACTATCATATAACACTCTTCTAATTTTAATTCAGCTATATGATGGATGATATGTTTAAATTAAACCATAATTGGTTAATTTTGGAAATAAAGTAGATTCCAATTCCATTTCAAGATTATTTTTTATTAGTGTGTCAATAATTAATTAATTAGGGCTAAGTCTGATAATTCACTCTTTTATTTGTTAATTATATATAAAATTAATTAAAATATAAAGTGATTTATAATTTAATTAAAATATTTTAAGTTTAACTTTGAAAATAACAAAAAAAAATATTATTGATTATTGATTATTTATATGATATCCTCTTTTCTTGAAGAGATTGCTGGTTGATGTAGAGCGTTATGACTTGGGTGTTTTGTTCTGTTTTTTTATGTTTTTCAGGTGATGATATTTTGATGTTGAGCTAAATAAGGTGTTTGTGTTGTGATCTTGTCTTTTGATGTATTTTTGTT
Source organism: Stylosanthes scabra (assembly GCA_036250425.1). Classification (NCBI taxonomy): domain Eukaryota; kingdom Viridiplantae; phylum Streptophyta; class Magnoliopsida; order Fabales; family Fabaceae; genus Stylosanthes; species Stylosanthes scabra. Next base: position 160,197 of record JASCZI010151088.1, on the reverse strand, counting down.
TTGGAATTGTACTTTTGGATCTTAGTTAGTCTTGATGGTATTGCCGAAGGGATTAACTTAGGGTCTTAGACTTATCATTTCGCTCTCGGTTTGGATCGAGAATAAAACCAACATTTCTATAAAAAAAAAAAATAGAACAAATTACTTATATTCTTAAATATTTGTATCTTGGTAAGTTTTTTCTATTTTTAGGTGACTACAATAGTTAATATGTTTGTACTTTATAAGATAACAAGTTATAGTTTCATTCAATTGGTGTGTCTTTTAGTGAAAATATTGAATTTTAACCATTGATTTGTGCTATTAAAATTTGATGTGTAATTAATGCTATCATTATAAGAGAGATAAATTTTTAAATATCATAATATCCTCACCAAAAGACACTTAAATATTTTCATAGTAGAATTTTTCTTTTTCTAATAATAATTTGGGTTTATCTTGCTTTTACAGTGTATAAAGAACTATTCTTCGTACATATATATTATTGCACTTGCATAATACATTAAACTAAAATTATTTGGAAGAAAATAAACAAAACTATATATATACAAAAAATACTCAAAATTTGTTAAAAACAAAAATACATCCCAATGATTATTTTTTATGCAAGTATTACCCCATTAATGAGTTTGCAAGACCTAGAGCGTATTTTTTATCCATAAAAAAAAATTTCTTTGGATATACAGTACTTTTATTCACTTCAAACTCTCTCATGTGTATTATTGTCATCTTACTCTTTATTTGTGGCAAATGAATTATATTCAGTTCTCTCTTTACGCCTCTTAACACGGATACACATTACACAATGGTTAAATAAGATGATCAGTGCAAAGTAATATATGGAGTAAGATTTTTTTTCCCCTCCTCGATAAAGAAATAATATGTGTGTAACTTCCCGCTTGAATACCTCCACCAATAACAATCTGGCATATTGACGTGTTACAAGTGATTTACAAAGTGAACCCGTGATGAATAAGGTTAATTAACAACTGCCAAAACAGTAACTAGTTAGAGGAGAGATATCATGCAAAGAACTATATGGTGTTACAATAAAAAAAACACAACAATGTCCTCCTCTGCTCTTGCTTCCAATAAATGTTTAGGAAGGGATTGCATTTTGCTCCTTAGATTTGGCCAACTTTGTTTGTATAAGTTTGTCAAGTATGGGAGGTTCTAACGGAATTGGATCAAGACACCGCTCTGCAGTAGCAACAATCACCTGTGTCTCCAAGCACACATTAATCGAATCAAATATGGAAGGGGAGAAGCTAAGGATGAAGTTGGACAAATTACAAAAGAAGAAAAAGAGGGTAGTTGTAAATAACCCACTGAATTTTGGGTCATGTGCAATTTAGATACTGAACTTTTTTCAAGTGTTCAATTTGGCACCTGGAAATAGTAAAATAGAGCAAAAAAGACCTGTTTGCGAACTTTTCTACTCCGTCACTAACACTTGCTAACTTTTATCCACAATTACCCTTGTATTAAGAAACGATTTGTAAATAAGACACATTAGTGAAGGGGTAATTTTGAAAGAAAAGTTAGCAAGAAGTCTTTCCTTGGTCATTTTACAACTACAGTGTCAAATTGCACATTTTGAAGGCTCAGCCAGCGTCTAAATTGCACATAAGGCAAAGTTCAAGGGTATTATTTGTATTGAGATGTTAGTGGAAAAGTATTTTATAGAAACATCCAACTATTTATTCTCGTATTAACAAAATAACTACTTTTCAAACCTACTTAAATAGTCATCTAAAAGAAAGAGCTTCAATGAATGATAATGTAAAACCTTTTTTTATACTTACATCATACTCTCATGGGTTAAAAAAGTAGCATCAACAGTAAAAGTTTGATCAATTTGGATCCTCTAAAGTGAGAAGATTGGTAAAGTGATAAAGTGAGAGAGGTTAATCACAATGAAATTTGTAACTTTCATCATATGTGAGCTCCACTATTTTAATTTAAGAGTAATTACACACTTACTTTCTCACTTTATCAATCATATTCTTATGCATATAAAATGTAATACCAATACATAAGAATTAGAATCCAAAAAGAGTATATTTTCCAAACCTCATCAAGCAAGAAGTCAATTGCAGCTTCATCTTCAACAATTTCTCTTAAAGGGATCCTCAGGAATTGAATATCCAATTGAACTTGCTGGAACCCACTCCGGTTAAAGGTCTGGAGTCGGACAAATTCTTGTAAACTTTTAAGGGACAATTTAACTATAGTTGTAACAACAGATTCCTGCAAGTTGTATGTAGAAATATATATCATGGCTCAAGCAATTATTTAAATTTAAATGATAAACACCATAATCCTTCAATACCTGCGTATATTCCACTTTTGTGAAGATTTCAACTTTTTGTTTGAATAGTTTTGCTAGATGTGTTTCCAAAAGCTGGCTCCTTGCCTTTTGAGTGTTTGTTCTACTCAATTTCTCCTCCCGTAAAGGGTTGCTCCTTGATGAAGCAGTACTTCCATTACTATCAGTCCTTCTGTGCTTACGTTTACCTTGAGGCAAAATCTGCTTCACTTCAGTACCTATAGCTTCAAGCTGGAACATAAAATAAGAGATATCAAAATGCTGCTAAATCTTGCTTTATTTAATTACCATAAAATTTCTTTGAATGAAAATATATAAAACTTCACGCTCACTAATAAAATTCTAATTTGTTAATAACTTTAGTCAGACTGGTATCCCATTAGCAAAGCGACTTAAAAGGAAGAAAACAGATTGATTGATATAAGAAACAAAAAAAATACTGATATACCAACCTCTTGAAGCAATAAATCAACAAACATATGAACTTCTCTTGGCTCCTTATGCTGTGGCAAAGAAAATAACACATCAGAATCAGTCTCTTCCATGTTAAGTTGATAGCCACCATTCTTATTTTCGAAACCAAGTCACATAATATACTGACCTTGAACCAGTTTGGTGTGGTAAACCTCTTCTTTAGGAGAAATGATATCCTCTGAGTTCTCTCATTTACATACTGAAAGTAAGACAGCAAATGTAAATCTCGACAACAATCTCTAGATAGTTCATTTATAAATGTAAATATAAAGAGAGTAAAAAAGGGTCGAATGGGCACAGGTAAAATATCATCCACATTTTTTCAAGAGCTCATATTCCACACATAAACAGACATTACCAAAGCCTAAATATTTAATAGTGTAACATACGAATTGAAGATCTACAAAAGAAAGAAAATATGTACTTGAAAAATGAAAATGTACCAGGTGCAGGAATTTTTCACCAGCTGACCGAAATTTCCGACAGATCTCTCCAGGAACAAAGGCAGGTCCATATTCATAGCCTCTAACACTACCACCAGAAAAGGAAGTAGCTATTTCCTAAAAAATGCAACGAAATTTTAAGATATATACCCTGGGAACATGCAAGTGATATTAACCACACAAATTGATCGGTTTGCAAGGAAATCTAAATCTACAATAATGATCCTTGCCTCAGTGATTTTTGGGATGACAGTTTGTTCAATAAAAGCAGACAATTGTGCCAGTACTAGGACAAGACCAGGAAAAGCCTTATCACCTTGAGCTCCCTCAACCAGACCATGATATTTAAAAGCTGAAGAATTCTTTCTTCCTGAAAAGAGAAGGAAGTGATCCTCAAGTTGCTTAAAAAAATCTTGAATTCCTTCTTGAACCAAATCAATGGTTAAGTCTCTTAGTCTGACTAGGACCCCCGAGTCGTGATCTAACAATTTGCGAAATTCCTGTGGAGAGAAGTTAAATGTACGTGAAATAACATAAATAAGACATAAATATTCAACAAGGGCACTAGTTGCATACATGGATTGATATAGATTTGTACATATATGGCTAAAAGAGAAAAGTGTGAATACCAGCAAGATATCCATGCCTCCTTGGAGAACAGCTTTTGAACTAGCATCAAGAGCACCTTCCAGAGAGTACTCCCCCATTCCATCCTTTTTCAGGACTTTCAACAGGGAATCTACCAAAAGCAAATCAAAATAGAGCTAAGCTATCAAGATAACTGTCTGTTAAGATATTCAACTAGCTCGAATTGTGTAAATATATATTCAGCATCGAGCAATCTTGTCAAGGTGAGAATCATTGACAAGATAATTTATTGCCTTTTTTTTTTTCCTGTGACTCTTTAAAACAAGCAGTCACAATGCCACAAAATAACACTAGATTTTTTAACTTCTTGATACTCCGACAGTGCAGCAGGGTAAATATTTTAAATTTAAGCAGAAAACAAAACTTTCTAAAACACAAAGGTCCGAGAACTAACCTGAGATATCTTGCAGAAGATGTGAAAATGCACTTTTAACATAAGACATTACCACAACCTTGGCAGCCTGAAAATATTTAGTATTAGTTTATTAATTGATAAAAATTAATTTGTAAGACAATATTCTAGAGAGAGAGAGAGAGAGAGAGAGAAGAGATTCCAAGACTACAGCTAAGGACACGAATCAAATTTGAACCAATAAATTGATGGATAACCTCAAGAGAATGGTCAGAGAGAGCCGCTTCTTGTAAGACTTCGTCTAGCAAGAGTACATCATTCCAAATAACTCCTACAATTTTCCAATCAAAGAAACCGGTCATGCCACCAAGGTCATAAATAAGAAATTTGATTTATCAAAGATTAGAAGAATATTTTATATGCCTAAAAGATATTTATAATGTCAGGGAAAAAGCAAAGGATTGCATGAGTAGAGTTGCAAAGTTATCATATGGATAAATGTGAAATGGCCAACAAATAAAACAAAGCAGAGTGCTTCCATTATATTGAACTAGGCTAAATGGTTAATAAAATTTAGCTTCTGACTTTCATACAATTTCAGATGAGAAATATGTATGCCATTGAAAAATTAACATTTTGACACGTTGTGTAGAAGTAGCGCATAATTTGAAAATATTTCACAAGAAGACATTTATATCTGTGATTATATAGTGATTTCAAAGGATCAAATGACAAAGCAAAAGTTTCTTTTAACTTATCTCATATGGTACTACATCTATAACAAACATATAAACTATAGAGCTGCAGACAAAATCAAACAAAAGGGATTCACAATCAACACATAGAGGAGGCATTCATGACAAATATATTCATGTAAAGACTCCTTTAATGCACTCATCCATCCCTACAAGAAACAAAGCGGATTGCTTGATTATAATTTATATGTAAATACACATCTGCTTAAGAAAAATAAACTAAAAACAAAACAACAAAATAATACAATGATTCTCCATTTAAAAAAAAAAGGTTTAAATAATTATACTACAAACATGGCAGTCAAGATCATTGGCTCATGTAATCAAAGTTGAAATACTATTGTGTCCAAATTGCATAAATTGTGGAAAACACTGCTTTTCCAGAATAGTAACATGACTTACGAAGAACACCAAGTAGATCTGCTGCGCAAATTCGTGTTTGAACATATTCCTCGGCAATGGCAAAGTTCCTACCAAACATTAAAAAGTTTGCATATTATGAAAGACTTAATAAAGACACACAGTAGATAAAGAAGCTCTTCATAGATACTAACTTGGTAACCAAGTCTTTAGCAAGTGAAACCAACTGCTCTTCCGAATCAGGAAATATTACTCGAAAAGCACGAACTGCCTCCACAAATTCATGAATGCTTGCCTATGTTAAGAAATGATGGCACAAATAGACGCTATTTCATCAGTCTAAAAACCAAGTTACCAAACATGTAAATTAGTGAAAGTAATATATCTTAAGAAGCAAAATATACTGCCCACAAAAAGAATTGAACTGTAACAGTCAACTAACAATAACAAATATTCCATTCATCAATTTTGTCGATACTGCTGCACTCTGCAGATAATTCGAAATACTTAATTATGGATATCGAAGCAACCAGCATGCTAATAATCACTCTCTTTAATCTTTTTAGCCAAGCCATTGATATAATTTCCCATGACAAAGCTATCTCACACTTTCCTCAGAAGGGTTCCACTTTTTTTCTTTTTTTGTGACAGAAAGATCTATATCTTGCTTGAAATGGTCATATACACAGATAACATTAACGTTGGTCACTTGGTTGCCAACATCTTCTTAAGTAACCAACAAGGATAGTCATATATGGAATCCAGTTGCCACAACTTACCTCATGAGCAGAACCTGAAGAAGTATGCTCTACTGATACATCTTTTATTTCTTCAGGCTTTAGTTGTATGTCTGTTAGAGATTGATCTAACTTCTCAAGTAACTTGGCCTTCAAATTGTCCACCTGTCAATAGATAGAAAACCTCACATTATGTGACCTTAGATAACAGCGCAATATATATAACGCTTAAAAAAAACATGAGGACACCAGTTAGGGATAGAAAAAGTTTATTCTTCTTTTATTTGATAGAAAAAAATAACTTATTCGAAGGGAAGAAAAGAGAACCCTATATATATATATATGGTATCCGTGCAAAGAAACAAAGAATTAACAACTAGATCATATATGGATAAACCACAAAATAAAGCATGCCAATCTATATTTATGTTGTATAAAAGATGCACCATTTTTTTTTTCGGTGACTGAAAAAAAAAAGATACACCATTTAACACGCCAAGAGCAGAGAGAACTAACCCAATTCTTAAAGTGCGGGAATGGCTAAAAGTTCTAGAATTCCTTTCCATTCAGATACATCAAAACAAAATAAAAAGAGGACATCAACAAGATATTTGCTTCTTTACCAGAGCCAAAACCACTAAACTTAACTAGAAAAAAGGATAGAAATCCATAGGGCAAGTCTAAGACACCCAAAAGAATTCCAAAAACCCTACTCCAAAGAAACCCAGGCACAAGGCAATGCAGAAGCACCCAAAGAATGGAATACCCAAACAATTTGTTATGTACCTAGAAATTAGAGATCTAGTTGTAATTGAGTGAACTATGGGCTAGGGTGAGTTTTGTAACTAACTTGCCTAGCTGGAGAGATGCCTCACATTTATAAACTCTCTAGATCCTTGAGAGATGCACAATTTGTAATACAACCCCCCCCCCCCCCTCTCTTCTTTTTCATGCCTAGTAATGAACATATGGAGCGTGAAGTTTGATTGCAAGAATGAAATCTGGGGGTGGCCCAAATAAATTGGATCCAATAGGCTCCAATACTATATTGAAACAGTGATTATGTGAATGCTTGAGGAAAAACCTCCTCAGCTTGTGCTTTCTATATACAATAAACTTCATGTTCTACATAATTACAATCTCTTATAAAAGGGAAACAATCTATCTTAATTGATATTATACATTTCTATAATTAATATATGAGAGAATCTTACCAAATCCTACTATAATCTCAACAACTGTAATAGCAAAAGGTACAAAGCATTGCTTATAATCCAGTGGCGGATGGCTGGACTAAACAATGAGAAAATTACAAGATAATTCATAACAGCGAAGCCAGAAGGATGTGTGCATGACTTTTGATCATAATCTAAACAAACATGCAACATTCCAGCTAAAAGACTCACAAGGCCACACTTCGAGAAAGGCTAGCCTTCTCCCTTCTTTCAATAGTTATAATGTTAAATAAAGACAAATCTTAATAGTAAATATTAAAAGAAAATCATTACGAACCGGAAATTCCAACTGCTTAAGGAGTACCGCAGCTTCAGCTCTCTTTTGTATTGATTCAGAATCTGAAAATAGCTTCCCCTGGATAGAGGGGGGAAAAGGTCAAATTGTAGCATTGTAGCATCAGTTATTCTTTCCAGGAAAATAGTAGAGATTTTATGTTAACTGTAATCTATATAATTTTAAGTCTCAGCCAAGTTTGGAAGGCTAGTTAAGGTCAGCTAATCCTATTGAATATTATTATGTAGTTGGTCACTAAATAAGACATCATATGGCAATTCAACAAGGGCATTATGCAAATGTATAAACTGATAAGGGAGGCAGAAACACAAATTAACACTCAAATAAAGCAAAAGTACATAGTTATAAAAGACCAAAATAATGTCACGAGAGTAACAAAATAGATAAATGCATTCAAGATGGCCCCAGGCTTGTTTGCTTGATTGGCCCATGTACAAAGGTTTGGCAAAGGTGAAGGAACAAAACCTGCAAGTTTTTTACTATGGTAGCCATTGCTTCCTCAGATGCTATCTTGCAATCCTGGAATGATGAATCTCCATATGCCTGAGACAGAGAAGAACAAACTAAGATACTTCATCTATGACCTTGATTTATATGTTTGCTAAAGTACTCAAGGAATGGAATCAGAATCTATATCATCCAAACTAACCTTTAAAATTGGCATTGCTCCGGTGTAAAACCTAACTGCATCTGCATAAGCTTCCGATTTGATGCACTTGTTAAGTCTATCAGGCAGATCATATATGAACTATTCTTCAACAAGGATGAAAAATATGTAAGCCATATTTTCAGAACATGTAGTTAGCAAAAATAAATAAATAAATAATTCTCGCAAAATCAGAAGAAAAAAAAGTTGTAACACCAAGCTGCAATACATGGAAACAGTGAAGAACAAAGTGAAACAAGAAAAAGCACACATCTCATAGCTTTAATACCTGAACTTTACGGAGAAGATTGCAAGTGCGATGCAGCTTCTCTATGTGCTCCCTTTTGTCAAAAAGAGAAGTGTTAACAGTGTCACTCCTTGACTGCACAGACATTATCTGCCACAACCAGCGAAAACAAACATTCCCATCAAACTCTATCTACTAGAAAACACAAATTATCACGAAACAAGAGCGAAATTCAAATCGCATTGAGTAAATTATCACTAGAACTACCTTCTCAAGAAGCTGCTCCATATTTGTCTCCATCCCGGAAATGTTACTCTTCATCCTGCAGCGACGAGAATTGTGATCAACTCCTAAACTGCTAAACATAATTCTGCAACCAAAGACCTAAAGAGCCACACATAACATTTCATATTTCACAGTAAAACTAAGAACCTCTTAATAGTATCAGTAGCACTGATGAACTTGTTATAGTTCTCGTAAACCAGCATTTGCAAGTCAGTGTCAAGATTCTTGATTTCAGCAGCCATCTCAACGTGGCGCTGGAGCAGCCCTTCCAAATTGGACTTGTGAACCTTGAAGAAATTCCCCAATTTAACGATTCCAAATCAAAATTCAACAAACAGAAAAGATAAAACCAATGCGAAGAGAGTTTGAGGGGCGGTTACCATGATGTTCATGTAGTGATCGGGATCGAAGGAGTTGGAGTTGATGTCGTCGGGTGAGGCGTGGTTGGCGGAGTCGGTGGCGGTGGACATGGCAGATTCTGGAGAGTAGAAACTGGAAAGCAGATCTCTCATCCGCTTTGCTTTGTCGTCGAGTGGCACTTCATCTGCACCCATCTCAGCTTTCAGTCCGTCGTCCGATCCGGGAAATGTCTCTCAGATTTGGTGAAACGGGAGTGGCAAACTTGACTAGCCCAAACAGTTATCAAGGTCGTCAACTACTTGGTTAAAATATAATTTAAACAAAAAAGCCAACGGAAAATATTTCTATCATTGACGAGCTAAGACATAATTTTATTTTGGGTTAATCACAAAAAAATGCCTATAAATTTTAAAATGACAAATATGCCCTCAATATTATTAAAATGTGGCAGCGGGTCTGTCATCCTTCAAAATTAGAGAAAGTTTCGAGCCTAATGGCAAAGCGCCTCATGTGACCAATCGGTCGTGCATTACTATTCTCTTGATCAAGCGAGTAAGAAGAAGACGTTGAAGAAAGGAGATCATCTGAATCTTGTTTAAACCTTCCTTCTTGCTGGTCGCGATGAAGAAGATGGTAAGCACACAAAATTAATTAAAAAACGAATCTTCTCTGCTCCGAACCACAAACGAACTGCACGCCAACTCTGTTAACAGTTTACCATCATAACCGACTTTAACTGGACAACCTTTTTTGTTCCCTTCTGGATGTGCAGTTCTTGCTCACAAAGCATTTTTGCTATGTACATCAAAAACTCTCACCCTAATGTGCCCAATGCCCAACCTAAAATAAAGAAAGAAAAAAAACTAAATATAAAAACTTACAAATTACCCTTAATAATCCATTTCATTCATACCCTTTTGAAACAAAAAATTTCCCAAAACAGGACAATTAAAACCGTCTCATAATAAGCAGAAGATAGTCACCAAAAAAAATAATAAGCAGAAGATAGTAAATTGGTCCTGAAATTTGGGGCTACGATCAAATTGGTCCCGAAATTTAATTGTTACAAATTGGTTCCCCATTTTTACGAATATGACTCACATTGGCCCTTTCAAGGTTGTCCGTAAGAAAAACGCTGATTTAGCCATTAATTGTCCACGCTAAACTCTAATAAAATGACGTCGTGATATGTTCGTGTCAACAAAGTACCAAAATGACGTCATTTGAGAGTAAAAGAAGTTAAAATTTATCTTTCATTGCATTATGTGAGAGAGATTTTAACTTCCTTTGGCCTTAATGCCAACAGATCACGACATCGTGTTATTAGAGTTCAGCATGAACAATTAGCGGCTACATCAGCGTTTTTTTGACGGATAACCTTAAAAGGACCAAGTCACAATCGTAAAAGTGAGGGACCAATTTGATAACATTTGAATTTCGAGGGCCAATTTGATCGTAGTCCCAAATTTCAAGGGTCAATCTGATATTTAACTCGGCATTGTTTATTTGAGTAGCCAAATAAAATTATTAAAATTTAGATTACATTCCTCTGAAACCGAATTAGAACCAATGCACAAAAAATAAGATAAAAGAAACCGCTAAAAACAAGTGTCCAAAGAGAACAGAGAAACAAGAGGATGTAACACATTCAAGCATATAAAAATGAGCTGCTGCATTCATTATATATTAACACATTCAAAAAGGTTACAACTTACAAAGACCATAGAATCCAAAATACCACTTTCTACTGCTAATATAGTCACCTATATTTGTGTCCAATAACAAAGCCACCAACATTCCAAAAGCAGATGACACAGAGACCACTGCCAAACCCAACCATAGCAAAGCCATGTCCATATACATCATCCTTAGATTATATAACAAAAGAACATGAACATTAAATATTGACAATACATCATACCTTGAAAGGATGGACAATCCTATTCTTTGGACACAATACCAAAAAAAGATGATTTCAACATAGCCATTAACCAAAAAAGGAGAACTATGACGCTGACAAAATACATGATAAGCGTAAGTGTGGCAAACCCAATACTATATCTAGAACCCCAAAGGAACAGCAAACCCATAACAGCAGCTCATTTTGCATCCTATACATCCTACTCATCCCATGTCTTCTGCACCTTATAAGCAGGAACAAAGTCATCATCATCTTCAGAATCAAAGTCTGCCAGAAGGGATCTCTTGACAAAATGCTTCTCAGATATGCTCTCAACCTTCAAATTCTGAGCAAATACGCACCAGTTTCGACCACCTCAGATAGAATATCCTGAGATCAAGTTTATGCAACAACGAATAAAATATTAGCCAATAAAAGACAAAGCAACCATAACCATCGACACAATTACCAACAATAACAACATGAAATCGAAAAGACTATGTAATGAAGAACACCTGAGTTTCATTCAAAGGAGAATCCAACAACACCTTAATCTCTTCAGACAGTTCTCAAGTCCAGTCGCAGCATGATAATATTGGTTTAAATATTTTAAGCATGATAAATAGAAACTAATGAAGAAGACAAAAAGAAAATAGTTTAACACAATGAAAACTTAATCCTTAATAAAAAACATATGAACACAGGAAAAGCAAAGAGAGGAAAAATCAGTTACATCAAAATAAAAAAGGAAAAAGTGAACCACAAAAAACTAAATAGAAACTAACGGGGAAGGGAAAAGAAAATTGTATAAAAGTAGGAAGACTGATTTTTCCTTTTTATTTTTTAAATACTAACAGAAGAAAGCAAAAAAAGGGAAAACCATTTACAGCATAATAAGAAAGAAAAGTGAACCAGAAAAAACACATGAGAGGAATAAGCTCACATTCTCATCCACAAGTATGAGCTCCATGCTATTGGGTACATCTTCATTCACAAAGAAAGGCAGAAGCTAAGCCCTAAAGACTCTCACTTTCAGGCTCCAAACTTTTCTTGGAGGCTGAATGTTAGAAACCATGTCAAAAGGAGGAGCCATTGGGCAAAGAGACAACAGTTAAAGCAAGACTAAAAAAAGGACAAGAACACAATATATAGTAGAGAATAACAAAACACTAGTACTTTAGAACAAACTTGAAACAAAGAAGAGAAGAGGATGGAAGAAAGCTTGGCAATTCCACAAACACAGCAACACCAGACATCAATTTATAGAGAAACACATAAGGAAGGATATGAAGTCAGAAGATACCCTCCCACAGGAATACAGATTTACACCATCACATTGATCCCCGATCTTGAATCTTTGCCTAGAGGGAGTCTTTCGTACTGCACAGAGTTCCTGAACTATATTATAAACAGCTTACAGTACAAAGCAATTAACCAATATAGTGTGTAGAACGGCCACATAACATGACTCCAATACAATATTAACTCAGTAACTCCTTGCTTGACACAAATTCCAGCACGTTGTAACATCAGTAACAAAGATTTTACTACATATTGGAACATCCAGGAAAACCAAATATCAGCATTAGGCAACAAGAAAGAACCAAATAATCATCCAAAGTTACCAAGATTTAGTAAATATGTTATCATCATTTTCTGTTGTTACAAATTATGGGTCAAAATTTCCATCTGCATCATCATATAGACATATAAGGACTAAGGGGGAAGTTTACATTTTTTTTAATGCTACCAAAAAACCGAGCAATCTATTGCATTGTGAAGAAGGAGAAGAAGACAAATTACATATCAAGCGCGGCGTTTACTCAAACGCCATGAATTTGGCTCATGGTATCTGTCATAAAGTGGTTCAATACGCTCTTGACGCTTTCGCTTGCTCATCTTTGTAGGATCTGATACTTTGAAGAATCTTGGTGCCAATTCAACAAGCCATTTAGGATCTATCACTGTGACCTCACGCATATATTCCTTAGTTGTCATAACAAGTTCATGGTAGATGACCCAGTCAGGTTGTCTCTGGAACAATGCTGAACTTGGGTGGATATATACAGGCTGGTTCTCTACTAGGGTTCTGTAGCCTTCCTGGGGATCCTTCCTTGCTGCATGGAAAAAGAATCCTGCAGTGATTGCCTTTCTGATCTTGGTGAAGTTTTTGCCAGCACTTACAACATCCAATTTATACCTGCATATCAAAGATGATGGTTTCAGAATACAATTAAATTTGGCCAGCAAAATTAAAACGCAGAGAACCAATGACAAGATATAGCCACAAAATACAAACCACAACAAAATGTATGTTACAACACCATAATGGCAACAAGCAACCCAATAGTGAAACATTTGATGTCCTCTAAAAAAATTCAATATAATACAAAACAGTGTATCTGCAGAAACATTGGGATTCATACAAAATTATGAGTAAAAAGATAAAGAAACAAAAAAGTAAACAAAGCAACTAAAATATTTAGAAGTAGTGATATCTTACTTATCCATGATGGTGAGAAGCTGTTTCCTGACATCTTGTGCTCTCCTTAATGATCGAGATTGAACAAAGTTCTCAAAACACCATGGTCCCGAAAAATTCTTGGCTTTCCAAGCCTCATAAACAGCAAGCAGC
>JASCZI010151088.1:119328-137760 GCA_036250425.1 Stylosanthes scabra | reverse complement strand
CTTTCAGTTTCTGCGCAATGGTGCTTTCTATTTCTGCGCATTATTGGTTTCTGCACAATGCTGCTTTATATTTCTGCGCATTATTGGTTTCTGTTTCTGCGCAATGTTTCTTTATATTTCTGCGAAGAAGAAGAAGAAGGTTTTATTTCTGCGCATTATGGCTTTCAGTTTCTGCGCAATGGTGCTTTATATTTCTGCATATTATTGGTTTCTGTTTCTGCGCAATGCTTCTTTATATTTCTGCGCAATGCTTCTTTATATTTCTGCGCAATGCTGCTTTATATTTCTGCACAATTTTGATTTCTATTTCTGTACAGCAACAACAAAAACAGCAACTACAACAACAACAACAACAACATCAACAACATAAACCAAAGAAGAAAAAGAAGAAGAAGAAGAAGAAGAAGAAGAAGAAGAAGAAGACATGGCAGACGAAGAAGATGCAGATTTGGAAGAAGAAGAAGAAGATGAATGTGTTTGGCGGCGTGAAGAAACAAGCAGTTTCTAAACGCGTGTAAATACGTGTTTCTTAATGAGAGAGTGAGAGTGGTGGTTGTTTTTGTAAATCACTTGGTTAACCACTTAGTTTAATAAATCACTTGTTCAAATAGCAAAACCGATGTTTATATAGAGAATGTTTATATATTAGGGATTTTTTTCTTAACCCATGATACACTCCACAATTAATATAGACTAATCCACCACAAATTTATTTTCTCTTCATTCCCTTCACCTCTCCATTAGAGAATAACCGTCCTCTAATTGTAATCAAATTTCTTATAGAAAACAAAGTACCTTTTTAATGATTCTTTCACGGTCAATTTTGAAAATTAAGATTTAACTTAAGTAAGATTTCTTTCGGTATAAAATTTCTTTCATTATATAATATATACATAAAAATATATAAAATAATATATATAAAAATATATTAGCCTCTACCGCTATAATGCACGGACACGGAACGATACAACACACGATACAGCGACACACCGATATCAATTTTGCATATGACATGAAGACACGGTATATATATAAAATATGATGTATTTTTAACAAAATCATAATAATATGTTGATATTTTATTTATATTAAAATTTAAATTATTGCTTTTAGATATTTTTAATGTATTTTTTAATTATATAAAATATTTAAGATAACTTTTAGTTTTAAGAAATAGTATTATTTATTATTTTTAAACTCATTTTAAGGGTATAAGTTAAAAATAAAGTTTGACACGCGGACATATTTTGGAGTGTCAAGTGTGTCCGAAAATGTATTTTTTTTTGTTTTTCTAAAGACACGAAAGACACGTGTGTCACAGTAAGTGTCATGTCCGAAAAATGTCTGACACGTGGACACGCCAATTAAACGAAGTGTCCGTATTTTATAGGTCCTTACATATATATTTAATAAAATATGATTTTTTGTTTAAGTTATTATCCGAATGGAAAAGTATAGGAAACCTTCAATTGAGAGCCAATTAGACCAATAAGAAATTATAAATGATAATTTTTATATTTTGTAGATGATAATTTTTGTAATTTTGGATGCTCACTAAAGTATTGATTCCCTAGTTGGCTTTCTATTATTGGGTTCGTAGCATTACTTATAATGTTACGGAATCAACGTTAGGAGACCAATAAATAGTTAATGAGTGTAATTAGAAAAATAATGAATAGTAAAAAGGAAAAGAGAGAAGAAGGAAAAATAATATTGGTCTATTATTGTCTCCTTAATATTGGTTACTAAAATTTTTTTTTGAAAAATTAATTTTTATTTAATAAAGTCTAAAATTAACAGTTCTACGAAATTAATATTAGTAAATCAATAAATATGATTAGAACTAATATGACTAACAAAATCTTTAGAAAAGCATGAATTTAAATGATTAGCCCTTCATAAATAATATAGTAAATTAGTTGGAACAATTCTGCTTAACTCTCACGAAAGTATTTTTCATGAGCTGAATTGGGCTGCTTTGACCGTGTTCTATTCAATTTCTAAATTCTAGTTGTTTTCTTTTTTTTCACGTTTTCCCTTTGGGCGGCCTATTCTCTGGAATATACTAGTAGGTTCCGTTCATATATAGTACATCCATGAAAAGATAAAATAATAGGCGTTTTGGATGAGTTATTTAAATTGAAAATTCATAAAATTCAAAATTTGGATAAGAGGAAAAAAAAAAAAACACTTACGACTGTAAATTAACTATTACTAGTTGCCTAAGACTAAGAATTTCCACATTACACAAATTAACACCTGAACAATAAAAAGTTGAAAACTAATGGGAATATTAATGTTACAAAAAGCGCTTGTATAAGCTTCTCGTAAAAAATCTTTTTTCGAACTATTTTTTTTATAGATCTTTTGTAAAAGTAAAAGTAATTTTATATTTGGATATCTCATATAATAATATTTTTTTATTTATCATTATGTTTGGGTACAACAATGTAAAAGTATTTTTCTGTTCATTTATTATGTTAAAAATATCTTTTTTTTCGAGTAAAAAGATCTTTTAAAAAAAATGTAAAAAATATTTTCTGAAAAAAGATGTTTTTTTTTATTTTACTAGTATTTTTACTTTTACTACTGAAAATTACCCAAACACGCTAAAAAACATAAAAGATCTTTTTTTATCAGAAAAATATTTTTTTTTAGCCAAATAATGGCATCCAAACAAGCTCTAATTCTAGACGTACATTTATTTTTTCCAACTAAGTCTTACTAAGTTGTTGTCGTTCACTGAAAACGAACAAAAATTTATATGTACAACGAACATATTTTTATGAATAATTCTATTTGCACACCAAAATCAATCACTAAATCAGCCACCAGTGTATAATACATATTGAAATACAAAATACATGTGTAGTTTAACTTATCTTTAGTGTGTATTTAGTATTTTAATATGTATTATACATTAGTGGCTGATTTGGTGGCTGATTTTGGTGTACATCTAGCATTGCTCTATTTTTATAGTTGACATGAACAAGTTTTAAAATATATTCGTTTGCTTTTAAATTTTCTGTTCATTCTAGTAGTAATATTCTCTTTGTGCGCGTGAAATGAGAGTGGACAAAATTTGCTTTGTTTGACTTAGTTGGGGGAAAAATGTATACATATAGCTTGATTTTTTTTTTTTGGTGACATATACATATAGCTTGATTGTTAATGTTAAATGGATTTGAAATGTTAATATTTAAACGTTAGAACCATGAAACCGATTTGAGAATGTTAAATGTATTTTAATAAATAAAATCATAACTTCAATTCTTTCAAACCTATACATGTATAGGGTAAAAAATTAAACTATTTCTATTTTAAAAACTAATAAAATAACATAAAATAAAATATTTTACATGATTGAAATATAATAATTTATCATTTTTCTTTTTATTATAGTATGCATCATTATGAATTAATCTATATGTATCATTGTATATATCCGTACACATCATTTAGTAATATAGAAAAATAATGTATACATTTTTATTTATGTGCTAATATTTACATTTTTTCGTATTGATAAATAATATATACAGATACATACAATGATACATATAATATTATCGCATCATTATATAAACCAGTATACACATTCTCTTACTTAATATGTCTTTCACTTTCTCTCAGTATTAATCTAAAAAAACTCTTTGTCTTTCAAATTAACAAGCTTAGCTTAGCTTGTATTCTTTATTTTAGTCCGTAAACATTAATTTATAAAAGGATGAGATCGTACTGCTTCAAGTGTTTCGAGAATATTGGTGTGCATTGGTGTGCACCATATGCACTGAACTTAACTAGAATAATAACGAAGGACAATTCTCAATCAAAAGATTCTAGACAAGGTGTCATTGTGTTAAGAAACAAATATATAGTTCATGTTGTTATTTTGTAAAACATTTACTACAGTTTAATTCTATAATGAGTAGTTATTTATTGACGCGATATATGCAAACATATTTTATATTGAACACAAAGTCTTAGATGATATATAATGTGCTTATAGAATAGTTACTAGAATAATATACTGATATGTATGCAATCGAAGAAATGTGTTTTATTAATACTGATATAAGAAGCAGCACAAATCAGTATAGTAAAGTAAGGGAATAGTGAATAAAGGGGAATGAAAGTATAAGAAGAAACATATATATGTGTATAGAATTGGGGAAGTGGTGATTCCAACAAGCTCACCTGCAGAAGAGAAATTAGGGATAAGCTAACAAGATGAAGAAGAATAAGCCAGAGAGAAAGGGAATTTTAACTAGAGAGAGACTCACAATTCACATAATAATCATTTTGCCAATCCTTTTCCTATTTAAGATTCAGAGCTCTCCAACTTAATTCTGTTATGGTTTTGGTTTGCTCAAGTGGTGATACTCCTTTGTCATGCTTTTGCCCACCGTTCTTGTATCATATACATCCACAGATTAAATAAATTAGATATCAATAAGACAATAGCTAATTGTAATGAAAGACAATCACATAAACTTAAAATTTATATACAAAATATTTTATTAAATGCACTTTAATGTCATATATACCAACACATATAGCAACTAAACAAACTTATAAATATACATATACTCATATATGTTAATATGGTAGTTTTAAATAAATAAAAAGAGCACATCGATTAAAACCCACACAATGCGCGGATTGTACCTTAGTTAAGAAAGAAAAATGATGTTGTTTGTAAATGAGACATGTCCCTATAGATATTGGGATATTTAAGTCAATTTTCCTCAGATAAATTTCATTTTGGTCCCTCAAATTCATGGGTTATATCAAAATAATCGCTGAAATTTCAATTGCACTATTTTAGTCCTCAAGATTTAAAAAATTGCACCAAATTGGTCCATAGCCCTCTTTTCGATATAATTTTGATTAATTTCGTGAGTGACATGATAACTGTCTTGTATATTAGACAACCTAAAACGATGTCTCTTCATTTATGATTCTCAATAGTCATTAAAATAACATTGTTTGATACCTAAGAAGTATAAACGAAAGAATTTTAGAGGGATCAGATGGTAAATAAATCATTTTTAATGATCATTTAACGTTATAAGTGAAACAACGTTGTTTTATGTTGTTCAACATGCAAGACAGTCGTCATATCTCTCACAAAATTTATAAGAATTAAATTGAAGAGGAGTCATTGACCAATTTAACGCAATGTTTTCAATCTTAGTGACCAAAATGGTACAATTAAAATTTCAAAGATCATTCTAGTGCAACTTCCAAATCTCAGCGACAAAATGGAGTTTAACTCCAATTTCCCCTTATTTCACACTTTCAAAGACTTTAATGTGTTTATTATTTTTTACCGTTAATAATCTAATTGGAACTTTTAATTTTCTTATTTAATTAGTTTGATGTCAAAATTTTCAAATATTTAATTTGTATTTTTTATTATGCAGGGATTAGTTACTTTGTAGCCAAAATTTTTAGAGGTTTAATTCATACATTTTATTCCTTAAAATTGAATTATTCCTAGATTAAAATCTTTAGGACCTAATTGTCAATTTTATCTTAATTGAAAAAGAGGATGAGACTCATAAAAAGAAGAAAAACATTTGTTTTTTTTCTTCTTGAATATTTGGTTAAACTTGATAAAAAAATAACTTGAATACCAAGTATTTATCTAAACTTATATAATTTCAATCCGATAGTTTGAAATGATTAATTTAAAAATAAATTTAAATTGATTCAATTCGATTATTTGGAAAAAATTGAATTAAATTAATAAATTAAGCGAATACCATCTAAATCTAAATCATAATAAATTATATCATTTTCTTTAAATAAAATAAAATTTGATCTTATCCAAAATGGGACAAGTAAAAGAAGACAAAAAATATAATTTTTTTTAAAGCATATGCTTATTTGTAACTGTCATATTTGTTTTATTTATTCAAATTAAAAACCTACCAAAAGCACACCTATTAAAGAAAAGTAAATATATAAAATATAAATCTTTATAAGGTTGAAAATTATATCAATAGACCAAATTGTTAGTAAATAAATGAACATATATAAAATAATTAATTAAATTCTCTAATAAAATTTAAGATTTAAAATTTTATTAAAATGCAGTTAATTTCACCTCAATATTATAAATAAAAATCAATATTAATATATTAAAAGAGAAATATTATAAATAAATTTAAATAAACTTAACACGTTCAGGAAAAAAAAGAAGAAGAAAAAAACCTTTAAGAGAAAAAACTTCATTAAAACCAGTTGGTTGTTTGTGGTGAATAGCTGTCGTCATTGTGTGCGCCAGCTATGACGCGGTAATACGTTGCTTCAACAAAAATATCATTCAACAAAACCACTGGTTTTCCAAAACCACGGCACCTTCCTCCCGTTTTCCACCTACCATCTTTGCCTTCTTTTTCTTCTATAAAACCTAACTTTGCCTCCTTCATTAACCTTCTTTGGATTATCTCTCTTACCAACTCTAAATTCTCGAATTCTCCGTCTTTGATTTCTTCACCTTTCTTTCTCGATCTTCCATTTCATTCAATTCCCTTCGTTAACTGCGATTCTCCTCTCAAAGATTGTGTTTCTCAATCTCAGATCTGCCCTTCCAATCTAGGGTTTTCAGTTTTCACATATTCTTTCCCTTGTTAATCTGATTCTGTGTAATTTCTAGGGTTCAAAGGATAGGGATCTTGCACAAAATTTCAATGTTTATGGAGTTTCTATGACCCTGGTTAATCCCATGCGTCGAATTCGTCTTCTTCACTCCTTCTCGGTCGTCTTCCTTTACTGGTTCTACGTTTTCTCATGAACTCATCCTCAACACGTTGATAATCTCTCTCTCTCTGTTATTAATTTTAGCTAGCTGATCCCGATTTTCTTAGTCTGAAAACAAAAACAAAACCCTAATTCCCTTTTGACAAAACGCTAATTTCATCGATTTAGAACCAGAAAGAAGACGAGGTAAGAGAAGGAGTTGAAATGGCTTCAGTTTACCGCAATTCGAGCTCCGGATCGGAGGGCGGAGATCCCGCGATGGACGAGAGGAAGAGGAAGAGGATGCTGTCGAACCGCGAA
This sequence comes from Stylosanthes scabra, assembly GCA_036250425.1. Lineage (NCBI taxonomy): Eukaryota > Viridiplantae > Streptophyta > Magnoliopsida > Fabales > Fabaceae > Stylosanthes > Stylosanthes scabra. The sequence continues at coordinate 130,692 of JASCZI010151088.1, read as the reverse complement.
TCGGCGCGGCGTTCGCGGATGAGGAAGCAAAAGCAGCTTGAGGATCTGACGGAAGAGGTTAAGCGGCTTGAGGTCTCCAACAAGAGCATGATTGAGGCCATTAAGGTGAAGGAGGAAGGTTATGCAAAGATTGAAGCCGCAAACGGCGTCATCAGGGCTCAGATGATGGAGCTGGAGGACAGGCTCAGGTTCCTCAATTCTATTCTCGAAATTGCTGAAGTCGTTGGTGGCGGCAGCGGCGTCAGCGAGCTCTCCGTTGATTTGCCGGAGATTCTGGATCCTCTCTTGAAGCCATGGCAGATTCCTCACCCATTTCAGCCAATTATGGCTTCGGCAGACATGTTCCTGCATTGAAGTGATACCTAGTTATGTTGAAGTTTGGCAGAGAAGCTCCCTGCTTGGGTGTGTGGGTAATTTGGTAATTTAGTTAGCTAAGTTTAGGGTGGTAGTTTAAAAATAAAAAGGGGGCATCAGTTTGGGGTTGTTCAAGTTTGGGGAATGATGATGAGTGGCAATGCAGTGTGTGTGAATTAGATGTATCTGTTGTGTGATGTTCTCTGGGTTAAGTTTTTTTGTGTTGTTGTGTTTGATTGGATGACATTGTCTTGTTTTGTATCTGTATTATTGTGTTTTAGAAAATGGAAATTATGATTTTTTTTTTCTTCTGTTTGTCAAATGAGTACTTTTGACATGAAATGTTACTGATTTGGTTCAATTATTATCCTTTTTGAAATTCTAATCCAATCTTTTAACATGTTATCTCTCATTCTCTCCAAGGCCTTTGCCACAAAATCCTATTATGGCTCATAGAATTAATTCGAACCCATCCATTTGATGACTCTAACTTTATTCTTTAAAAGACTTTTTTAATAGAAAAAAATTCAAATGTGCGCACATTTTTGCCTTGACTTTAATCAATTTGGATTAGTCAATTAGTCATGATAAAACTCAAATTCAATGGATTAATGCTTCACGTGTCAAATTACGAGTAGCATATAATACGATATTCTCGAGAATTCTAGTTCCGGGCAAATACCGATTCACGGTGAGAAAGTAAGTGTTGAATGTTCGAAACTTACCAAACTCTTAAAAAGTTCAAATATGCGAAGGGTTAATCCTCTACTTATTGTGGGATACATTGAAAAATAAAAAAAATTTATCTAGTTAGAATTTTAAATCTCACGTTTAACTCATACAAATCAAGACCAAAATAACAAAATACAATCTTCTTTTTAGAGTTAAGAAAATGTCACTTCTATTCTGACTAGTCTAAATTGATGGATTAAATAGGTTGGTTAAGAAAAGAAAATAAAGTTAAGAAATTAACATTGCAATAAAAAAGTGTATAAACGAATTATATTTTTATTTGTTCGACTCACCTAATTTTGTAAGAAAAACAAGGCAATTCACAACTATACCTCATTTTGACAGCTTTAAATAAATTAATTTTATTAATATTTAGAAACATATTTAAAAATAATTTTATTAAAAGAAATTATTTGCTTTTTCTAAAAGTGAACAAAATCTTACTTAAAAAATAGAAGTTCTTAATTATTATTTTTTAATCAAAATATCCTTTTTTGATAATTAATCATTATAACTCATAGAAGTTATTCGATACAGATGTAAGTTAATATAAATATAAAATACTATTTTACTATATAAAATTTACTTCTTATATTTTACAAAAATTAAAATTAAATACATATATGCGTCATCACATATATATTTCTAATAAAATTCACACATCATTTACCTGGATAAACACTCAAGGGTCCATCCTAGCACCTCTGTTGCACGCCCTCGCTTTCCACTGTCATCACAATTTGGAAACAACACAATTGGCCTTTCGATTGGGAAGAACCCTAATTTCAAGGGTTAGTGTATTGATGGAGAAGGAAACGACATCATTTTATTCCTAAAATTAGGGATAAGTCCACTATGGATTCACTTTGGTTCGTTAAAGGTATCATTTGGAAAAGAAACTGAGACTGAGAATTGAGACTAAAAGATTGGGATTGAGAGACTGAGACTGAATTAAATTTGTTATTATGTTTGGTTTAAAATTTACTAGAAGACAGAGAATAATGGTATTTAAGTAAAAAAAAGTTTTTAAAGTTTCAGTCTCAGTCCCCAGTTCCGCAGTCCCTACTATTCGAAGGTACTGAAAATATTGGAATTCTAGGAATTGAGACTGAAATTTTAGTTCAAATATCTGTCAACCAAATACAATACTGAGTCTTTATCTCCAATCTCAATTCCAATATCTGAAAACAAACACTATCGTATAGTCATAGTGCTCCATTTGTGTCTAGCTCAGCCGCTTTCGTACAATTGGGATAGGCTAACTAATGGGACCAATTCGTCCTATTTTTCATAAAGTTAGAGACTATCTTATATTTTCCAAATATGAGGGATACTTTTGTTCAAAATTTAAAAGGTGAGTGACTAATATGTTATTTTCCTAAAATTTATTTTCATATTACTTGTGGTGTGATAATATTAGTCCTCAGGTAAATATACCATAAGAAAAATAATCTTAATTAGATGGATATTATCATAAAGATTTTAAAATTGTTTTTATATAAAGATTTTTTATTTTGATCATTAAATAGTAAATTGAATAATTAGATTTTAATATATTATAAAAACATAATTTTTTTAAAAGTATTACCATTTTTTTTCAAAATGTGACTTAAAATTTCAAATCTTGATAAAAATATGATTTTTTTTTCATTTTCATGAAAATAGTTAGTTGCTTAAATATCTTATCCTGAATTTGAAGTTTAGAAGACATGTATATAGGCCCATCTAGGAGTAGCCTAGTGAGTACCACGAGTAGCCTAGTGAGTACCACTATGTGGTGAAGGTTCCCCATCCCCCATCCCCCAAGTTCGAGTTTCCTTGTAACAAAAAAAAAAGAAGACATGTATATAAAAGAAGATGTGTCCGGATCAAACCCCCAAAAAAAAAAAAAACAATAAGAATTAATTTGAGACCGTCGGATCTAGAATGCCCGTTAATTATTAGCACACGAACACCACCCCTTCCCCAATTCATTTTCTGGCGGTTTACATAATTCGCGATGGTTCTAATTGTAGCGGTTTCTAACTGAACCGCTGCCGAGCCACAAAGTTAAAAATAAAGGAAAAAAAAAAAACAGAGGGGACACTGCCCTAATTATTCAAACAACCCCGTCACCGTCACCGTCGCCGGTGCCACCACCTCGATTCCCACACGCGGTGCTTCTCTCCTTCACATCTCGTGCCACTCGATCTGGTTCGGGATTTCTAGATTTCTGCTTTTGTGCGATCTGCTTCTTGTCTCATTCTGGGTTTCTGTTTCGGGTAAGCTTCCTATCTGAAATTTTGATGCTCTTATTGAATTCGTTATGGGACTTTTTTTTTTCTGTGTTAGTTTGATCTTTTGTTCTTTGATAATATGAAACGGTTTTGATAAAATTGGTCACTGCACATGGTTTGGCTGATAGCTTGCAAAATTCAGTGTAGTTAATCTAGAGTGCTTTTTTTTTTTTATTTTAAATAATGTATTTCTATTAAGCAAAAAAAGGAAAAGAAAAAGGAAAAAAAGTAATTTTATTTTAAAGAAAACACAATTCTAGGCATTCCATGTAGTTTAGATTCTACATCAACTAAGCAAAGAACAGCTTCATTTTAGAGCTCTAAACCTTCAGAATTATGAATGTCCGGGAAAGTGTGTACATGGAGTTACTTGTAAGTTCTATAATTTCTGTTCATAGGCATAATGAGGTGCCTAGAAAGAGTTGAGATAATTGTGATTCTAAATATTAATTTGACCTAAGATGCATATATTAATGAACAGAGCAGTAGTGGATTATCTGGTGTGATCATAAATAGCTGTTTTATGGTCAATTGTCTAGGTAGTAGCAAGCATGATGCTAAATGGCTAAATGTTTGAGGAAAAACTGAGCATTGATATTTTATAAGATCTTTATCCTATAATATAGGGTAACACTACATGTATACACATCCATGTATCCATCCCAATAAAAACAATTCTTGTTTCTTTCCTGTGACTCAAATTTTCTGTTTTATACTTCATTATTTCTGTGCTTAGCGCGTGGACTTATTAGGTATAAAAACACATGAAGGGATGCATGGATGTGTGTACACCTAGATTTATTCTACAATATATATGCATGACAACGGTGAGTATTGCAAAATTGGGATCGGATTTTAGCAGTTGTTCCAATACAGTGATATGTGCATAACTAATGTTAAGGAATATAAAATCACTTAGTGTTATTATACAACTGAAATCTCAAAAACAAAAATTCTATAAAATATAGTATTGTATACTACCTTGCTTTTAGAAGAAATCAGTGTAATTTGTTTATTTTTAACGCGTATCATAAACAACGGAGTGTCTCACACGTTTCTTGAGGCTTGAACTGGACTAGGTGCTTGCCTTCAAGGCAGTTTTTGACTACTTGATTTGTTATTATTAGTTTACTTAACTTGGAATTAGTGGGGGTTGGGACCTGCTGATTATTTTAGTTTACTTATTATTATTACGCTTGTTCAACCCTCCAGCTTCCACTACAGCTTTAGAAGTTTCCGTGGAAGCTTCAGCTGTTGCAACAGCCACTGTAGAAGCATGTTTCTGATCTTGTTTACTTCTGATCTTCGCTTGTTTTTGCTGTTGTTGTAGTCATATCATGATTATGATTATGAATTTTCAACTTGTCATTTCCATGATTCACCATGTTTCTCAAAATCTACCTTTTTCCTGTCTTCTTTAAAAATCAAACAAAAAGAACATGTTCAAACTTTCACGATTTCATCATCTAAGAAAAATTAACGTAGAAAGTGTTCTTTTCTTTTTGGAGTGGGGAATTGGTAACTATCTTCATCCTTTTCACACACATGCTCACTTTCGGGAACACACTATTTGACTACAAAAAGGACTTAATGGTGATGTATCTGGTTATATACTTGCTACATTAGGTATAGCTTGGATTTGCATTGTTCTTTCTATTCCTGAAGATGCTAACACAATATGTGTAAAACTCTACACCACATGTCAATGTTTTATTTTTTATTTTTTCAATTTTCAATTTCTTGTATATAGAGAAGTTAACTTATAGATAACTTCACATTTTTGTCAGACTTAGTTCATGGATTGTTTTTATTTTTTTTGACAAAGAAAATTTGTCTTCAATATATTTTAATATATTGAAAACAAAGTTTTATTATTTTTAATGCAAAGTTTTCTCTTATGATTGTGCCTTCTTCTTCTTCTTCTTGTTAGTTTATTAATTACACTGTGTGTGTGCAGCAGGCCTACACGATGAACAGTCAGACGTGGTGCTTGTAAAAGAAAGGGCACACACAACAAACTTTTGGGGTCAATGTGGGCATTACTTCAGCATCGGCAATAGTAGCCTGCAAGACCCATACTGATTCTGCTCTCTCTCTCTCTCTCTCTCTCTGCAAGGTTAATTAGGCTCAGGTTCCCTCTTTTTTAATCTTTTCGTCATCTTCTCTCTCTCTCTCTCTCATAGTCATATTGTATTCTTATTGGCTTAAATGGACGAAAACATAAAGTTGCTTTCAACCCCCATAACATACTCATATTTCAAATCGATATATATTAGTGCTATTTACCACTTGTCTATCAGTCTATGACTAATCATCTGTGTGTCTCCCTTTTTGTTGCGTTGGAAAAAAAGTATTGATGTTCTTTATATTTCATTGCTGGTGTTCTTTTTGAGTTTCCAACTCTAGCATGCCCTTATTTTGGTACATCTCTCATTCATTTAGATATGGACAAAAGTTTCATCTCAAAGTGTTGACATTCTTGGTGTAGATTTAGACTATTCCAAGCTAGAGAGATGTGTATGGCCACCTGTTGTTTAGATCTTTTCCTCCAGGTTATACCGTATAACTATTTCACGGTGAGAGGTGTAGGGAGAGTTCTAGTTATAGACATGAAATGGAACATCTTGGATATGGTGGATATTCAATTCATTTGAGTCTAATCTTGTAACAGTCTAATGATGCAGATTTTGTGCAGCAATGCCTAGCAATAAACGTTTGAAAGTTACATCGTCTGCTACAGAAAAATCAAGCGTATCTGTGCCACCATCCCATAGCAGTGCCCAATCTATTCCACCAGGCAGCGGTGATCTTCATCCAGTGCTTCCAGCCCGTAATGATCCTTCTTCGTTACTGCCAACTCATGGTGAGGCTTGTTCACCTCCACTAGTCTCTGAAAGTGGTGGTCATCATCCGCGTGGATCTAGATCTGTTCCGTGTCATCAATCGATTGATTCAGATGATGATGCTGACTCATCTGATGAACATGTGGCCGTCACAAGTTGTGGCAGTCGTAAGAATACTGACTATTGGATGGTTAATGTTATTGGTAAGAGTTTTTTCATATTCAATCTTTCAACTTAATATTTGCCTTTTAATTTATTTTTTTTTTTGGGGTAAAGATGACTAATACAAATGTTATTATTTGGTTTAGATCAAGATGATGTAATAGAAGAATCTAAATTCAAGGTTGATGATGTTTTGTCACTCCCTGCGGGTAGAAAGGTGATACTTACATGCAATGAGCACTTGCAACCAATTGGTGATGCGGGTGGCCTCTTAAGTGGCTTTCTAGGAATTTTGGGAAGTGACTTCGAGAAATTTCCTATATATTTGTTGTCCTGGCGTAAGGTCCCTAGAAAGGATGATGTGTACAATGACATTATAAAGGTATGCTTTATTTTTTTGAATGATATAATATTTTAATTTCAGCAGAAATGCTCTATGAAAACTAGAAATCACCCACCAAAATAATCAAACTTTTTTCACAACAGAACAATCAAAATTTTTATGACCACCTTAAATCAGCAACAATTGTACTTTTATTCATATTTTGATTTTGATTATAAATCTGAATCAAGTTTAATTATATTTTTTATAGGTTGATTATAAATGTGATTATAGGGTCATTTTGTATTCCTATATGAGTAGTTGATTTCTAGTGTCCATGTGGCATGATGGTTGTTTTGGTTGTTAAAGTGCTTAATCTCTCTTGCAGGCGAAGTTTCATTTTGTGGATGTCGGGAACAAGATAAAACGATATATGCTGAAGAGTCTAGGAAAGGTGTGGAAGAATACAAGGCATAGGCTATTTCACCAATTTTACGATGATACTCTGAGCATTGAAGAAAATATTGCAAGGCGTCCTTCTCGAATTGATGAAAATCATTGGAGATGGTTCATTGACTATCGCTTGTCAAAGAAAACACGGGTAAAAGTCACAAGCAAACTTGATAATTTTAACTAATATTATTTAATTAGCTCATTACTGTATTCCTGTGATGAGACAATAGGAGATATGCAAGAAAAATGCTGAAAATAGGAAAAAACAAAGATTCACCCATACTGGTGGTTCAAAAAGCATAGCAAGGAGGAAAGATGAAGAGGTGACCAATGTTATAATTATGTAATTTGAAGTAATTACTTTTTTAACATCTATCATTGAGTAAATATGATTGTCTGCATAATAATTTAGGAACGACAATCTGGGAGGCGCATTAGTAGAGGAGAGATGTGGACTCTTGTGCACAAGAGAAGGGATGGCTCTTACATCAATAATGAAGCGCAGGTTATTGGTGTAAGTTTTTAAACTAATTTGAACTATCTTAAAAATGTAAGTACTTATCTTATTGTAATATGGTTTAAGCTTGCAACCTATTATTTACAACAAAGTTGTTATACAAACGTCTGATGGATTTTTCCTATTTGTGAGAAGTCTTTGAAGGTCTAAATTTTATTTCAAGAGTTATATCATGGTCATAAAATGAAATAAAACTTAGTTATGGAAGATTGGAAGAATACTTAGAATTCAGTAATGTCTTTTGAATTGTGTTTCTTTTTTCTGTGTCCTCTATAAAATGGATATAGTCTGAAGCATTTTCACCACTTTTCATCACAAAGTAAAACTTGTCCATTTCCCTCACTATTCACTTATCCTATTGTAACATGTGGACCTATGAGGCATGCATTTTGTTCCTTTTTTCCCCTGTTCAGTAGCATATGGGGAAAATCTAAGTAAAATTACAATGTGTAAGTGAGAAAGAAAATTGAGTAATGATATGACATGGTTACTCTTTTGGCTACCACAACAATATGTTTTCTTGCATTGTGTGTCTTGAAAATGCTAATGATTGAGAAGGTATCCAGAGTAATTTTGTTCTGTTAATGGTCATTAGTCACCCATGTGATTTGGTATGTGGTTATGGTTTTAAGGGCTGGTGTATTCCTTGGAACATCATTAATTACCTTATTGAGTTTAGATGTTATATGCAACAGTAATAATTCTCTAGTTTTGGTTGTATTCTCAGTCTATATTTCCTCTCATTTGAATTTGTTATATTAGGGTATCAGGCTGAAATTTTATGTGTATATTGCAGGAAAAAATTGCAAATATTGAGCGTGATGATGCCTCCTCTAAAGGGTTATCCCAAAATGATTCACTTTCTCAAGCTCTTGGAAAGGAGCACTGTGGTCGTGTTCGAGGCATAGGTTCTGGTCCATGTCCTACTCAACTATTTGGTCAAACTGCACATCAGTTGGGTGGAACGTCTTTAAATTCATCGGTTAAACAGGTAATTCAATTAGAGATGAATGAAATGAAGTCTCAATTAGAAGCATGGAGATTACAGGTTCAAAATCTTGAGACGGAAGTGAAACAGGAGAAGTTGAGGCGGCAAGCATTGGAAAAGGCTGTGAAATTTCTTATGGAACTACAAGGAAGCAATTTGCCACCTGAGATTGCTACTGCGTTGAAAGCATTGGTATATATTTCAAATATTTAAACTATAATAGATTCGGAAGAGTTTCGGATATACTAGGAATACTAGTGTTCCAGTTGTTTTAGCAGTTGATGTCAAAATATATATATATATATATATATATATATATAGATCAACGACTAAAAGCACGGAACAACAATGTTCCTCGTTACCTCAAAATTTTCCAATAGATTCCTGTATGTATAGTGTGTCTTGCAACCAATCATCATTTTTCTTTCCAGGATTCCGATGAAGGGAATGGACCAGTTTCACCCGGTGCAAGGCCGTATTCCTCAGCTAGTCATGATGCTTAAACCATGAGAAGGGTTGAAAATAGATATTAAATTTTAGAGACTATTTTAGTGTTGAAGACTACTACTATATTTGACCTGGAAAATTGCTTTATTTTGAGACTCAGTTAGTTCGTAAAACTTTTTCTATGATGTAGTCGTAGTAGTGTGCATATCCTCAAAACTAGTTTGCTTAGACATTATTAGTGTAAAAAACGTGGAAAAAAAGCATCAATTCAAAATTAACGTGCAAGAAGCCTTTGGAAACTGTTGTGGTTCAAGCTTCAAACTACCACTAATTCACTAAAAGCTTATGGGTGTATTGGCTATTACGTGATTATCAGCGGTTTAACATTGCTACAAATTACAAATATTCTTTGCAAAATAATCCGCCAGGTAGATTGCTGCAATTTTGATGTCTGCGGCAGTTTCGATTAATGAAACAGTTGCTACATGTGCACCTAAATGAGTTTCTTGTTCTCCTCTTTTTTTTTTTCTGTTTTTTTTGTTTTGTTTGGGTCATTCCTATTTCCTAATTGAGCTTCTATCTACAGTCACCTACTAATACAACCAACCCATTGTGGTAGCAAGCCCAGCCGAGCCCTTTATTAAATATTTACAACGATGTTTGTAATGCAAGATGATGTTCTTTTTCTTCTGCCTCCCTACTTTTTCTTCTCGATACAATTTCTTTTTTTAAATTTCTACTCCTTTTTATATTATGTTATTTATACATAATTTTTTTTAATCCAAAAATTTATGTATTTGTTACAAAAATTTCAATGTTGATTTCATAAAATTTTTGAATTAAAAATTATTTCTTTTAAAAAATTGGTTGTATTTAATTACAAAAACACTTGTTCACCCCGTATTTCTTATTTGTATGTATTTAATTATCTATCTAGGAGTTATTCTAAAATAAGTACAAAAAACTTTGTGCACATTTGATGTGCCATTTTGATGAATTATTGGATTTAATTTTAAAAAAAAAATTAAAGGATGAAATGATAGAAGCATAAAGGACTTTTTTTTTTTTTGGTAGAAGTATAAAGGACTCTAATAAATTATAAATATATCGCATTGTTGATATCTGGGCTAGCAAATCAGAGCCCAATAGCAGGAGCAGTGGCTAAAATAAAGGAGTTGGCCCAGGATCTCGACCCAACCCAAGTTAGGATTTATTCCAGTGACCTGATACCGGGTTGCATAACCACATAAAGGACCGATCCAACTTGGGGCACAAGTCATGAAGACAGAAGACTCCCACTATGTATTAACCATAGTTCAGTTATTGTAATCATAGTTAGTTAATTAAATGTAATTAGCCAAGTTAGTTAGAACACTTTGGTTAGTTTGTTAGTTTTTCTGTTATAGCTTTCTGTTAGAGTTAGTTACTACTCTAAGCATATATATATTGTAAACATTCTTTGAGTAATGAATCAATCTTTCATTCTCTCAATTCTGAGTTTATCTAAGATGGTATTAGAAGATATTTTCTCTGGATCTTCATAGCTTTCTCTTCATCTTCCCTCTGCTTTCTTCCTCTGATTCGATTCTCACTCTCCTTTCCACCGTTCTTTCTTCTCTTTCTGTGGCTCTTCTGCAAGTGACATTTTCGATCACGAAGCCTAGGAAAGAAGATCTTCTCTCAATTCATTCCTTCGATTCAATTCTCCTGAAGATCCATGAGTACGCCGGTTACGCCTTCTTCTGCAGTTGTCTCTGCTTCCTTGACGTCAACAATGGCGATCGATCCCTATCTTCTCACCACGGCTGATCAACCAGGTCTGATTCTCGTCACTCAACCACTCACGGAGGACAACTATCACTCCTGGAGTCGTGCTATGCGGAAGGCGCTGAATGCCAAGCGCAAGTTAGGGTTTATCACAGGTTTGGTTCCTCGACCTGATTCTTCCACTGAACCAGTGAAATTGGAGAACTGGCAGTGTGTCAATGATGTTGTGAGTACTTGGATTCTGAATTCTGTTTCCAAGGAGATCGCTACCTCTCTGGTTTATATCGATTCGGCGGCTGAACTTTGGAACGATCTCAAAGAGCGATTCCAACACGGCAATGGCCCTCGCGTGTTCGAATTGAAGCGCGAATTGATGAATTCGCGCCAAGGAGCTCTGACTGTGCCTCAATACTTCACGAAGATTAAAGTTCTATGGGAGGAACTCATTTCTTTTAGGCCACTTCAATGTAATTGTGGCGATGCTAAAGCGATGAACAATTTTA
>JASCZI010151088.1:85634-105999 GCA_036250425.1 Stylosanthes scabra | reverse complement strand
AGGAGGAGATGGATGAAGGAGGGGGAAAGGGAGAAACTTGACCTAGCTGAAGCTGAAGGTGGGAGGTGGTTGAAAGAGTAGCATTCTTCATCAGCAACTTGCTCCTCTCCTTCCCAATCTTCCTTTCCTTTTCGAAGGCAAATTCTTCGTTGTTGCAGGGTCTCATGGGAGGTGTCTGCAATGGTCGCACTCAAAGCAGCATCCAGTGTCTTTGTAGACTTACTTGGAATTGAAGTCCAAAGCGTAGCCGTATTCAAGCGCGATGGAGCCAGATGACATGCGACTATGATGAGGAGAAAGATGAAGAGCAAGAAGATGCGCTGATGGTGATGGTTTGAACTTCGAATGCAGAGAGAGAAACAATTGAATCCTTATGGGAATATGAAAGAGAGAGTCAAAGAGATATTTGAAATTAAGAAAAGATAAAATTCAATCAATTTTTGTTTTCTTTTTGCGGGAAAATTCTCGCTCAAGAGTTCAAGTTGTGATATTTTAGCTGTTGGATTTTGTACACGTGTTGTATTGAGATGAAGGAGATTTTGCTCTTTTGTGACACTTGTCACCTGGAAGAGGGGGTTTTTACCATCTTACCCTCTACGTTTCTAATAATAAAATGATTTTGTATTTAAATTAAATGTTTCATCAATATAAACTTATATGAACAATTAGTGAAGGAGTATCTTTGTGAATTTGTTCTTAATTGTGCTTGAAATGTGAAAATACATGTTTTTGAGTTATAAACTTTTAATTTGATTTCACTTTCATGTCATTCGATGCCTTTGATGTGTTTGTTTTAGTGTTTGAAGGTTTAAGAGGCAAAAATGATTTAAGAAGAGTGCTGAGAGCTTGCATTTCGGAGAATCATGAAGAAAAGAAGCAAACAGCAAGTTGCCTGAGCAACTCAAGAAAATCCTGTCTGCAAGTTGCCCGGGTAACTCTTCCTGCACACGCCTCATTAAAAGTCACGTGACACACTTAAAGGAAAGCCCATTTTGGTCAAGTTTTACACCATTTTTGAGTATTTGGAGGCCCAATTAAGAAGAAAACAAAGGAGAATCACTCATAGAAGACTCAAGAGGATCAAACCAAGTTATGATATAGTTTTTCTTTAGGTTCTTATATTCATATTTTAGAAAGAGAAACTCTAACTTTTCTCTAGGATTTTTAGTTTCAATTTCAATTCTTTCTTAATTCTGTTGGGCCATCGTGGGGAGCAAAACTATCGGGGAGAGACTTTAGGGAGAAACCAAGTGAGGAAACACAAGATGAGAAGACACCACATCCAACTCAAAACCTTAAGGTGTCAAATAAATGAGTCTCTCATCTTATAAACTCCTCACTCCTATTTGTTTCCTTCAATGTGGGTCTAACTTTAGTGCTCACTCACACTTGAACCACATTTCGAGTATTCGTCTATCACACCGCCGCACAAACTGCGAGACTCGCCGCTCGAACCGCCTTGTCGAGAAGACTTTCGATGCTTCTCATAAATACTCCTTAAAATCAGGCCGATCAACCATCGGCTCTGATACCACTTGTTGGACCACCGTGGGGAGCAAAACCGTCGGGGAGAGGCTTTAGGGAGGAACCAAGTGAGAGAACACAAGATGAGAAGACACCACATCCAACTCAAAACCTTAAGGTGTCAAATAAATGGGTCTCTCATCTTATAAACTCCCCACTCCTCTTTATTTCCTTCAATGTAGGACTAACTTTAGTACTCACTCACACTTGAACCTCAACAAATTCTCACTTCCAATTGTTCATAGGATCCATACTTATTCTAGTTTACTTGTTGATTTTCTTTTATAATTACGATAGTCATATTTATTGTTTTTGTTCTTGAACTAATTATTATTACTTGTGAATTTTAATTTGATTAATTGCTTTTGAGATATTTTCATGAATTGATTGTGTTTCTTACTATCATTCTTGCATGTAGTATCAATCTATAGTAGTGAGTAGTTGTTGATTATAAATTTTTTCTTGATTAATAATGTTTATTTTTTGTTACGGACCGGCAGGCCTAATCCCCTAATCCATATCAGCGATACACGGCCCACAAAGGCAAGGATCAAGCCAAATATGGAAAGATTTGATATGATCATGGTAGGATCTCTAGGACCTAGAGATCCTAACCACCCGCCACTATATAAGCAGGGGCAACACCCCCTCTAGTTACGCATTCTCTTACCCTAATCACCATATTAGACCTAGAACCCCATAATCCTTATTCTGAGTTTCTAGGGCTATTCTTCATATATATCAACCCCCTTTCTCGGCAATAGCTCTCGGATTCTTCCTAGAGTTTCGTCAATCGGAATGCACATTTTTTTTTATCTTGTTCTCTTTGTTTAGTCCTCACACTCGAAAGTCCTTCGGACAATTATTAAGTATTTCCGTACTTAACATTTTTCATGCACACAAAGTGTTTGATATTTTTCTTAGCTTAGTTATTGAGTAAATTTTCATTCCTTGGTGATGGGTTGACTACATTGATGCATTTGAATCACCTATTTGTGTTGATTTAGATAGCATTAACGCTAAATTATCATTAATTCTATAATGATAAGGACTTATGAGCCAAGATGTATTATTTTTGTGTTCATTAACGCTAATCTAGTGTTTTAATGCATAAACTAGGACGTATGGCTATGAATCAAGAATCAACCAGATTAACTCTTCTCATCAAAGTGATAAGATTGGTGAAAAGTTTACTTTAGCATATTATCTATGTTTAGAGGTGACAAGAATAATGTAATCCATAAAACCCATAACCAAAGTGCTTTCAATTGTACTTAAAAGTATTTTGATTGTTTGTTTATTTTTATTTCTATTTCTTGCTTAGTTTATTTTTTGCATTCTAGTTATTCTCTATCTTATTTGTTTATGAATTGTTATATTTAATTTCCTTGCATGATTTATATTCTCGCTATTGTAGTTGTTATTTAAAAACTTTTAAATTTCCATACTTTTTTAGCTAATTTTAGTCATTTGTATTGATCATAAGTCTAAGGAAAAATGACCCAAAAAAAAATACTCTTGGTTATAATTATTTTGTATTGCAACATCTTTTCTAAATTTATTCGTTTTTAATCAACGATTGGATTATATTTACATAGTGAACCTAAGTTAATTTCTAAGGAAGAAATTCTCTAAAGAAGAAATTCTCTTAATTTCACAATTCATATTGGCGAATTCCATTGATTTTATTTATTTTTTATTTTTTAACACCTTTCAGTCTTTCCCCCTCGGCAAATTCCTTTTTCAATTTCTTTTAAAAAATTTACACTTCGCCGTCTAAGATTGAACTACAAAGGTTCTCAGGCGGCTACTGACTAGAGTTGAATGATGCTGATTGCTGAATGCTGATAACTGAAAGGGTAGTTTCGGCATTTCAGTTTTACATCTCAATTCTCAAATCTCATCTCATCACATTTTAGTAGCATGCTTACTTATTCAGCTGAGCCCACTCCCTTTGAACAAGAACGAAAAGTCAAAATCACGATCCTTCGCTCCTTCCTACTCCAATTCACTTTCTTCCACTTCTTTCCTTCCTTCTTTGAATTCAAACGCGCCATTCCATACAAATTTTCATTATTCTCATTACAACCATCAAGTAACACACAACACAACAACTGAATCCATTTTCATTACTATCACTCTCATTATTATTTATTTATTTATTTTTTATTATTGTTGTTGTTGTTGTGAGTTGTGAGGGATAGAATTAGTATCAGTAGAAAATGGCTCGGGAGGTGTTTGTGGTGTTAGTTTTTGCATCCTTGGGATCGTTCTTGTTTGGACGAGTTGACTCACACCAGGAATCGGGTCCCTGGAGCTGCGAGTCGAACTCGGAGATCCGAGTTGAGGCCGAGTTCAGACCAGGTGTGGTCACACTCGATGGACATGGCGATGAATGGAAGGACATTGGTTACTCTCAGTTCCCTCTTCTCCCCGCGCTTGACCCCGATGCTGATAAGGAGTTCAAAGCTGGAAAAATGACTGTTAAGGTCCGCAACTTCATTTATGTGTTCACAACTAATTTAATTTGATTGGATTGGATTGGATTCTTTCTTTTGTTTTCTTTCAATTCATATATAGTGATTTTGGATTTTTTTGCAGAGTTTGCATGATGGCCACGATATTTTCTTTCTGGTGCAAGTTGATTCTGATTATGCTTACTCTAAAGGGTAAGAAAGTTGAATATACTCAATTGTATTTCGTTTTGTTTTGCTTATTAATTTTCATTCTAGTTAATCAAGTTTAGATTGTATTAGTTCCAAATTATTGCTTTAAGGAATAGTGCTTATGTCATAGACTCATAGTGTGTCCAAAATTATTGGAAAGAAATAAAGAGAAAAAGGAATAAAAGGAAATTTGTTTTGAATTAAATTTCAACATACTTTTATTCAGTTGGTTTTTATTTTTATTTTTATTTTTTTAATGCAGGGAAGGCAACAAATGTCCTTCTGTAGCTCTCATGTTTCAAATTGGTGAGGGTGCCACTTATCATAGAGTAAGATGGTGCAATTTCATAATGTTCAATGTCATTTGATTTTTTTTCAAGTTTTTCTTCTTTTTTTTTTATTTGGAAGAACTTTATCAAACATTAGATGATAAATTGTGTTTGAATTGTTATAAGATGGGTGGCTGCTCACAAGACTCGACCTCATGCACTAATAAGAACTGCAAAGGTCATGAAGTTGACATTATGCACTTTTCTATTGGAAATGCAATTCCGGGGAGGCTTTATGGTGGGAATCCCCTAGACAATGGAAAAGGAAATGGAGATGACAGGTGATGAATGGCAAAACTTATTGATTTTCACTGCATCAGTTGACATTTTCATATGAGCCTGACTGTAATAGTGCTCTCTATTTCTGTTGTGTTCATTTGGTTTCCTATATTGTCTGGTGCAGGTTTGGTCACTTGGTTGATCTCTATTCCTGGAATCCACACTGTAGATATCTGGATGGAACTGGTCCTTCAGGTTCTGGTAGGTATATATGTATCTCTCACTAAATGGGAGTCATATGTTTATTTGAGTAGTAAAAGCAGCATGAAAATGTACCAATGAATATTCAAATAGAGTTCAAAGCTATTGGGAAGGAATATATATATAAAAACTTTTCCGCTCAATAGTTCACTTCATAATCTGTAAATCTGAGATCCTCCATAGTCTATAGAAGTGGCTGAAATCTTGAATTTTCCCTGGTTAGATTATAGACAGTTCTGTATACAGACATTATATATGAGTATGATCATTGCTTACATGACTTAACTCTTGTTCTCCAACATTATCTTTCTTGATAGTTATGCCATCTGTTAAAGTATTAATGTTATTGGTACATGCATCTGATTACAAATATTGTCTTGTACCCTTCAAAGATTTATCTTCATCTCATGTGTTTTCTACTGTAAATTATTTAGTTTGTTTATCAATTAATATTCTTCACAAACCTAAGATTATAGGTTAATGAAAATAGAATTTTCATTTTAAGCCATGCACAAGTATGGATTATTCACTCCCTTAGTTTATCCATGCTGACACATTAGAGTTTGCATGTGATGTGACATTAATATCCTGAATTACTATTTAATTGTTTTCCCATGAGTTTTGGTAGAATAATCTTTGTCCCTTCCTCCTTATTTAAAATCGATGTTGCTGCACTAGAAAATGTGATCCCTAAATGATTATGTTATGGTGCACCATGCAGTGATTGGATTTTAGCATGTGTATGATGTCTTTAATTACTTTAAGGTGGCTTTATGCACTTTTAATGAAAAGGAAGTTCCAAAATTAAGTTAGCCATTTGTGTAGGAGAGGACAAAAGGAGTGAGAATTAAGTATTTCCTGTTCTAAGATTACAACTTTTAAGTGCATAACTCAGGTAAAGGTGATAATTAAGTTAAATGATGGCATGGCTCAAGATTCACAAGTGCAGTTGTAGCAAGTAGGGACCACAGTTGATGAATCTTAAGCCTCAACACACTAATAGCAAGCAGTATCCACAATATTTGTAGTTGCTGTCACCATCAATTCATTTGTTTGTCTAAGTAGGTTTTTGTAAGGCATTGTAATACTTTCTGGCTGAATTGCTCTTTATGTATAAAAAAAAATATAAATTGTAAAGCCTCATAATGTAAGATGAGATGATGTCATTTTCTTTTTTTCCTCTACAACACATTATTTTAGTCAAGAGTACTGTGAATTATATTTGAAACTATTGGAGGATATTATCCAGAGAATTATTGGACATTTTGTTATTCCATCAATGTTTATGATTTGAGACTATAGCAAATATCCGATTGCTTCCAGTATTTTGAAGTAGTGTGCCTGTGATGATGCATTTCTAATTTCTTTTTAAGAGTTGGAAACTTGAAGCTGAAAGGAAAGACATTTCCCACCAGTCACCACAATTCTTAATGTGCTCTACCATCCATTTGTTGATAATTTTCTCTTTTTTATCAAATTTTATATTAAAGGTTGACCGTTTGTCCGTTTGTCCATTTTCAGCTAATGACTCTAGTGCACAGAATGACTGGAAGGGTGCATGGTGGCATAGCAGTTTTACAGTTCACTCAGGTGACTAATTCTTTTGCAGATTGAAAATCAAATATATTGTCCTTTTTATTAACTTTAGTTGAACAGAATGTCATAGATGAAATCCTAGTTCAGACTGGCAGTGATAGTAACCCCAAAACAATACTTGTTAAGTTTTAATTGTAGTATATCCATGTTATATCAATATGTATTCATGAATTGAATGGTTCATGTATGTGATGTACACTTTGTCATGTATGACCCTTGTGAGATATTGCTAACAGCACTTTAAACTTTTGTTATACATGTAACACCACTTGCTTTCAATAATGTGTGATTGCTGCCATCTGGCAGATTAATCTCCCACTAAGTCCCAAAAGTTGAGTAATTGTTAAAAAAAGGATATCCAGCTTTATTTCATATCACTTCTTGTTGTGAAAAGATTATTAATTTTTTAATATTTATTTCATTCATTTATATTTGTCTCAAGCACAATACAATATATTTTATCAGAACATGCTACATGCCACAAGGTTTACATACCTTGAATCTGTTACCTGAAATGATGGAAGTTGAGGGAGATGTAGACCAGAGGATTTGAGATCGATATATGAAGTGGATGAGTGCTTTGAGTGTTGTTAGACAAGTACTACTCAAGGGAAAATATTTCCACATATGTGTGTGTCTATATATATATATCTCTCTGAATAATTAAAAGCCAATAAGAGAATGAACTCAGTGTTGCAAAGAATGATGACCTAGTGAGCAAGGTAGAGTAACACATAATGAAAATTGGAATGGATAATAGAATCCAACCTTTGGTGATTTGGTAGCTGTGAGAAGGCTTGTTGAAACCCTACTAAGAACTAAGAAGAGTATATTAGATGGTGGAACCCAATAGATTTATACAGACCATGAAAAGCTATATAGGCAAGCCTAAAAGAGGACTTAGATTTTAATAAATTGTCTAAAGAAAACAGAAATAGTTTTTGATACAACACGATAGTATCATGTGATCCGTGTAGATCACATCCACTTGTGGGAAAGACTTGTTTTTATTGTTGCATCATTTTGTTCTAAATTGTTACAAATTTTATATAGCAGGTTTTGTGGAAGATGAGAGTCCATATTCAGAGAATGGGAAAAAAGGCACATACATTTTTGAATTTTCTAGGCCTTTGAGGACCATGGATCATCTTCAACAGGTTTGAACATAGAAACCAATACGCTTCATTCAGAAATTTTATTTGCTTAAAGATTGCATTGATCTATCCATATATTCATCAGTTGAGTTCTGCATCTGTAATTTGATTTTCCATGAGTGTTATTGTTGGACTATATCTGAGTTTCATTATTTATCATTTTTGGATTATGTTCTTTCACAGAGTACTCCAAGTAAGTTGATAAACTGAGCTGTTTAAATTTGGCTCTATCCTGTTTCTGCCTGTTTTGCTGAAACAACTTTGGTTTTGGGAAACAACTACTGGTTTGTTTGTTGTACTTTCCTAATGTAAGAATGTTTTACACAGACATGAAAACTTTTTGCTTTAGACCACTGCCCTTTCTTTGTGATCTGCTGGTTATAAAAACAGTAGTCAAATTTAAGGATATAGTTGGGAGTTCTATGAAGAGTGGAGAAGAGAAAGGCTAGAATGAGCAAAGATCATGCCAGTCTTTTGTTACGTTGTTTAACAATTTTTAAGATAGAAGACAATGACAAGAACGAATTTACTAGTGTCCCTCCTTGAACACCTGATATGGAGGGTCGACAAATAGAGTTTTAGGATGGCATGGAAGGGAGACTGAGCCCCTCATAGGCCATGCCACTCCTCCCTCAAAAGCAATACTTCAAAGCATTGGTTTTATTAGCTTTGTGTCTTTCTCTATTTCTCTCCCTCCATTTGCATTCTTCTAAGCATAGCCTAACTCTTCTTTCACTTCTCATTATTATTTTCGTTTTCTGAATTTTGTATATGATAACTCAGACAAGTTGAAATCTGAGATATGGTTGTCTTATCAATGCTGTAGTAGTATCTCTGTGATAACAAGTAAAATGATACGAAACAATACCTTGCAGGATGTGCAATTTACCATTGGTGCAACCAGTATGATGTCTGTTGCATTCTGGTATCCAGAAAATGGTCAACCATGGCACGGTTCTGGACACTACTCGATCGGATGTGATTGGATTCCCATCGATATATCTATCGGGGGTTCTTTGCATGGAAGTTCAGGATCAGCTGGATCAAGTACCTCATGGAGTATTGCCAGTGCCTTCTCTCTAGTACTATCAGTAGCTGCACTTTGTGTGTCTGTTTTTGTGACATATAGGGTTTTCAATCACAACAATGTTCCCTTTACACCAATGGTTTCCATGAACAACCTTTAAATATAGTACTAACATTTTGAGACTGGGATTGTACTAATTCATTGAGCTTGTACTAGATAGGTTTGTAGTTTGTACTATGTAGTGCTTTTTCTTGGCTCCATTTTTTTAATGTAATCAAGCATATTTATTTTAGGTGGTGTCAGAAAAGTGTTAATACATTATCTGCATTGTGGAGCTCCATGTTTTTTGTGCTTAGTTGTTGCACTCAAAACTCTCAAAAGGACCGTTTGCTTTTTTGGCACTCGTTCAAAGTATAAACAAAACTATGGTTTTATCATATTTTATTTTGCCATTAACTACTAACGTGTGATTGAGCATAGAAATTTGACCTATTAAGTTGCATGCTACTCTTGAAGTTCAAGCAAGGTGTGCACAATTGTTTTCACACCTTTTATAATGGTTCTCGTCAGTCACACACTTCTCTTTCAGTAGCTCTTATTTTGATATATTTATGTGTTAATATTTACATTTTTTCATATTATAAATGAAGTGTATGAAAGTGTACAGTAGTACACGTAAATTAATTCTTATTGTCGTTCCTAAAATATCATTGATAAGTTTTGGTATATTTTTGTCTACAACCACTCTTATTTTAGCCTAAATAAATATTTTTTTATAAATAATATTTACCACAATTTTAAACGAAAATTCTGTCTAACACACTTTTGTAGTACAACATATTCACCTTTAAAAACAAAACAAAAATAAAACACTCTTGTTTATCTTTTTTATTGTTTTTCTTTTTCTATTAATTTTTCTTTTCTGTGTCATACTCATAGATCTGAATGGCATCATCTATGCCATCTTTCCTACATGGTGAATTCAAACACGGACACTGACACGGATACGGGACACGACATGACACGCGATACGGCGACACACCAATCTCAAATTTTCATGACACGGGGACACGTCATATATATAAAATATAGGAAAGTTTTCAGGTATATCGGTATATCAATATACCTGTAATCTGTAACCGTTGATTTTGATTTATATATACTTTTTAATTTCTTTTAATTAAGATCAACGGTTACAGATTATAGATATACCGGTATTCCGATATACTTGAAATTTTTCCTAAAATATAATATATTTTTAACAAAATTATAATAATATTTTTATATTTTATTTATTTTAAAATTTAAAATATTACTTTTAAGTATTTTTAATATTTTTTTAATTATATAAAATATTTAAAATAACTTTTAGTGTTAAAAAATAGTAATATTTACTACTTTTAAACTCATATTAAGGATATAAGTCAAGAATAAAGCTGGACACGCGGACACATGATATTTTGGGGTGTCGAATGTGTCCAAAGACGTATTTTTTTGTTTTTTTAAGGACACAGATGGGACACAGAAGACACGCGTGTCGGTGAGTGTCGTGTCCAAAACGTGTCCGACAAGTGGACACGCCAATTCAACGAAATGTTGGTGCTTCATTGGAATGTGTCAATGCTCAATAGTGTAGATAATCACAAAAAAAAAAGCACAAAAAAAAAATAATAAAAAAGAAAAACCTAGCTGCAAGTCAAACTCAAATGTCAACACTAAACCTGTTACCAATCATCAAATAAAAGAATGCAATATATTGCATATCTGCATGCTGCAGAAAGGATTGATTTTCCAGGAGGAAACTATCCAGAGTGAACATCAGCTTGCAGGTTCTCAGGTTCATGGTTTTCTTGAGAGTCAGGCACTTCCGATGCTATAATGTATTTTGTAATCCAGGAATCATCATAATTATAACTCTTGAAAATCTTGCATAACTCCTCAACCCCATCAAGATCTGTCTCTTCATAGTACTTCAGAAAAGCACCGACTAATTCTGGTGTAGGGTGCCATTCGCTTTCTGAAACCAGTGCTTCAAGGTAGCTCATGGCATTATCCAACTGACGCTTCTCCAAGTAGTAGATCATGAACAATTCGCGAATCTTGTAGAATGGTCCTTTTCTCTTACAAAAAACCTCTTTAAAGAGTGATTCAGCTTCTTCAACCAGGTTCTGACTCAAATAAGCACCCACAGCAATATTAACCAACCTTGTATCATAACTAGTACAGTTAGATTCCCATTCCTTAAAGCATTTTATTATACCCTCCATATCATTAAGCTTCCGAAGGGCACGCATCATAGTCAAATAACTTGTGCTGGTCACTGGGGAGACCGTCTTGAGGGAGTTCCACACTCTATAAACCTCTTGCGGATTAGAAGTACCTGCATAGAGGTAAAGCATGAAATGATAAGCGTCACGCATTGAGGGTTTCGCCTTTTCTTCTAGCATCTTAAGCATAGACTCTGCTTTCTCAAACTGTTTGGCCTTTACATAGATAGAAGCAAGGTTGCAATAAGTATGCCAATCAATTTTGTCACTGTTTTCTCTTTTCATCTCGTCAAAGACTCTTTCAACACCATCAAGATCATTCAGATTCCCGAGGCTATTCATCCATATATGATATGTGAAATCATTCAAGGGGATCCTCCTCTGCTTCATATCTTCCACCAGCTGAGGCACTTTCTCGGGCTGACCTAGCCTCATATACAGAGTCATCAAGTTGTTTAAGGCCAGGTTAGTGACATAATGCAACTCATCCATCTTTCCAAAATGAGCCAGTGCCTTCTCTGTCATTAGTTCTTTGCAATAACAGTTCAAAAGAGCACCATATGTATACTTGTTCCGGGCATGCGGTGGAAGACCGTTAAAGTAATTCTCAGCTGCATCCACCCCTTTCGTCTTCGACACGAGATCTAAGTACACCGCATAATCATTCAAAGCAAAGTTAATTTTCCTGCTCTCCAACCATTCCATTATCTGCTAGCACAAAATAAAAACCACAGATACATGAAATTCTACAACTGTTTATGACCATGATAGAGCTACTGACAGTGTGAGAATACCAATTACCAAGAACCAAAATGAACATTATCGCATTTTTTTTTTTGTCCATAAAACACACACACTCCAGTGTGGACAAATCAGCTCAAGAAGAGTACAGCAGGGTAGTGGAATCTTTAAAAGAAAAGAATAGGGAATTGTAAATGGCTTCTGAATGTTGTAATTGTTGATTGCAGTGTTAAATGATTATTAGTTGCAGTACACTCCCTAGTACTGTAGTACATGCACTCTATTATCATAAATCAAACCTAGAACTAAATAAAATAAATAGAAATGAAACCTAAAACTAAATAAAATAAATAGAAATGCAAAATGTTAATCACATTCACTCTCTTGGTTGAGATTGTGGATATACCTCAAGTGCGTGCTGGAATTTACGATACTTTCGGAGCTCGATGACGAATCTTTCGAGCTCGCGTTTGCTGATGGCGTTGCCTTCCATTACGTATTGGTTCAGGGTCTGAGACACGCTCCCTCCGGTCATGTTCAGTGACGATATCTTCCGATACAGAGATTGGTTATTCTTCGGTGGCGGCGGAGCCTCCGTGGCAGCCGTGCACAGGCGCCGGATGAGGCGTGAGCCTCCGGAAATTAGACGGTTGTAATTCATCTCCGTGAATGTTTGGTGGCAACGCTGAGAGCACCCTTGTTGTTCTGTTTTTATTATCACTCCTCTTGTGGTTTTGTTAGGGTTTATCAGAAGTTCAGGACACACAAGGCTGCGTCATTTTGTTAAGCTTTATTAATATCTATTAAATTAACATTTGTTATGAGTCAAGGGTGGTTAACCGCCCTTTCAGTCGTGGTCGTCCATTCTTGATCGAGTTACTATGCTACATAGTAAATGAATCATATCTGTTCATTCCTTTCTAGGCATAGCAAATCTTCAGCTATAAATAGGGCTATGGTTTATTAAGTTTTTCATATTCAGAAATCAATAAAAATTCTATTCTTTTACTCTCTATAGCTATTTCTCTTATTCTCTCTATATATTTTAAAGTTCTCTCCTTTATAGCTTTAGTTTTATAACACGTTATCAGCACGAGACTCTGATCAAGTTGCTTTGAAGGTATAAGGTACTAATCTTTCACTATGTCAAATATTTCTCGGTTAGAATTTGTACCTCTTAACATATCAGGTAACAATTATTTATCATGGATACTTGATGCTGAAATCCATCTGAATTCAATGGATCTTTGAGATACCATTAAGGCTGATAATAGAGCATCCCTGAAGGATCGCTCAAAGGCCATGATCTTCCTTTGCCGTCATCTTGACAAACGACTGAAAAATGAATATCTTACACTAAAAGATCCTGCAGATCTATGGAAAAACCTTGATGAAAGATACAATCATCAAAAGACGGTGATACTTCCTCGAGCTCGTTATGAATAGACGCATCTACGTTTACAGGATTTTAAATCTATTAATGATTATAATTCTGCTATGTTTCGTATTACCTCACAACTGAAATTATGTGGGGAAAATATCACTGATAAAGACATGCTAGAGAAAACTTTTACAGCCTTCCATTACTCTAATGTGCTCCTGCAGCAATAATATAGAGAAAGAGATTTTACCAAATATCATCAATTAATTTCTTGTCTTCTTGTTGCGGAACAAAACAATGAATTGCTCATGAAAAATCATGAAGCACGCCCTGCAGGCGCTGCCCCATTTCCTGAAGTAAATGCGGCAAACCATAACCCCAAAAGTGGTAAATGGCAAGATTTTGGTAAGAAAAAGTTTTATGGAAGGAAAAAGAATAATCCTCATAAGAGAAGACCTAACCTGAAGTGGGAAAGAAATAACGAGCATAACAAGAAAACAGAGAACAAATGTTTTCGCTATGGTGGTGTTGGCCATTGATCGCGTACCTGTCATACCCCAAGGCACTTGGTTAATCTATATCAAGCATCCTTAAAGAAAGATGATAAAGGAAAGGAAATAAATCTTGATCAATAATGGAAATGTTTAATGGTTGTGTTTGTTGCTTTCATATGATTATGTTCTATTGTCATCATGTAATGTAAGGCTTATATGTTGTTTTGTTTGAAATATTGTATAATGTATTAAGAATAAATATGTTATGTAAAATATTTGTATTAATAATATTTGGATTATAATAATATGTTTACTCTTAAGAGAAAGATAAAAACATTGAAAATTCTAGAAATTAAAATATAATGAAATAATTAATCATCAAAGAAAAAGTATTATAAATATAAGAAAATTAGACTATAGTTATTAAAATTGAACTGGATCGAATTGTTTGACAATAAAATAAATAAAAGAAAAAACAAACCAAAACCAATGAGTTTTGAACCCATATCTAGGGGTTTAGAAGGTACAACCTTGACCACCAGCATATGTTTGGTTTTATGATTATATGTGCTAATTAATATATATTTATATATGTACTAAATATATAATTTGTTGCATTCTATTTTGTGATTGTGATTTTATCTGCTTTGAAGAAAGATGGCAAGGACATATAATGATGATATTTGTCTTGTAGATAGTGCAAGTTCACACACAATTCTTAAAAGTAAAATTTATTTTACTGATTTTATATCAAAAGAAGAATATGTGAATACAATCATTGGTTCAGCCAATGTGATTGAAGGCTCCGGAAGAGCTGTGATTATGTTTCCTGAAGGAACAAAATTCATAATAAATAATGCATTATTATCTACTAAGTCTCCAAGAAATTTGTTGAGCTTTAAAGATATTCGCAAAAATGGATATCATATTGAGACAGTAAATGAGGGTAACAATAAGTACCTCTATATTACTAGTCGTGATTCAAATAAGAAAGTTATATTGGAGAAATTGCCTTCATTTTCTTCTGGGATATACTATACCAAAATTACCCCAGTTGAATCACATGTTATTGTAAACCAGAAGTTTACTAATCCAAAAGAATTCATGATTTGGCATGAATGATTGGGTCATCCTGGGACAACTATGATGCGGTGAATTATTAAAAATACCCACGGGCATTCACTTAAGAACCAGAAGATTCTTCAAACAAGTAAATTATGTTGTGCTGCCTGTTCTCAAGGAAAATTAATTGTAAGGCCATCACTAGTAAAAATTGGATTCGAGTCTCCTGAGTTCCTAGAAAGGATTCTAGGAGATATATGTGGACCAATTCATCCACCATGTGGATCTTTCAGATATTTTATGGTCTTGATAGACGCATCTTCTAGATGGTCTCATGTGTGCTTATTACCATCTCGCAACCTAGCGTTTGCGAGATTACTTGCTCAGATTATTAAATTAAAAGCACAATTTCCTGAAAATCCTATCAAAGCAATTCGTCTTGATAATGCTAGTGAATTTACTTTACAAGCTTTTGATGCTTATTGTGTGGCCAATGGCATACGTGTTGAACATCCATTAGCTTATGTTCATACACAAAACGGGCTAGCGGAGTCGCTTATTAAACGCATTCAATTGATTGTTAGACCCATGCTAATGAGAACAAATCTCCCAATATATGCTTGGGGACATGCAGTTTTACATGCGGCAACACTTATTCGTTTGAGGCCAACAAGTTATCATCAATTCTCTCCCATGCAATTAGCTTTTGGCCAGAAGCCAAATATTTCCCATTTGAGAATTTTTGGATATGCGATATATGTTCCTATTGCTCCACCTTATCATACTAAAATGGGACCCCAAAGAAAATTGGGGATATATGTTGGGTTTGATTCTCCCTCGATAGTGAAATATCTCGAGGTACAAACGGGTGACGTATTTAAAGCCTGGTTTGCAGATTGTCATTTTGATGAATCAATATTCCCAGCATTAGGGGGAGAGAAAAAACAACAAGATAAAGAACTTGATTGGAAAACGTCCTCTTTAACGCATCTAGATCCCCGATCAGGGCAATGTGAACTTGAAGTTCAAAAGCTTTTACATTTGCAAAGAATAGCAAATGAATTGCTTGAAGTATTTTCTGATACAAAAAGGATTACCAAATCCTATGTACCCGCTTAAAATGCACCTATTAGGATTGATGTTCCAGCAGAACAAAAGATCACTGAAACAAGTACACGCCGGAAGCGTGGTAGACCAGTAGGTTCAAAAGATAAAAATTCTCGTAAAAGAAGAAAGTCAGATGATGACAAAAATGCAAATACTCTTCCTGATGAAGAAGATAAAGACAAAGTTGAAACTCCTGAAGCAGTCCAAAGTCATGACATAGTTGAAACATCAAAAGATGTTATGGTACCGGAAGATTACCAAAATGATGAGATTGTAATAAACTATGTCTTCACAGGTGAAAGATTTATCAGTAATGAAATAATTGTCGATAATATATTTGCATATAATGTAGCACTGAATGCTATAAACGAGGATCCTGAACCTAAAACCGTCGAAGAATGTCGACGGAGGGATGATTGGCCAAAATGGAAAGAAGCCATGCAAAATGAATTAGACTCACTGGCAAAACATGAAGTCTTTGGACCTGTAGTCCAAACACCTAAAGGTGTGCAACCCGTTGGATATAAGTGGGCATTCGTGAGAAAACGAAATGAAAATAATGAAATTACTCGCTACAAAGCTCGACTCGTAGCACAAGGTTTCTCACAAAGATCGGGTATAGACTATGAGGAGACCTATTATCTTGTAATAGATGCAATTACCTTGAGGTATTTGATTGACTTATCTGCATATCATAAGCTAAAGATGCATCTAATGGATGTTGTTACTGCCTATTTATATGGGTCGTTAGATCGTGATATCTATATGAAAATCCCTGAAGGATTTAAGATATCTGAGACATCCAAAGTAAATCATCAAGAGCTATACTCTGTTAAATTGCAAAGATCCTTATATGGTCTAAAGCAATCCGGAAGGATGTGGTATAACCGTCTTATAGAGTATTTGATGAAAAAAGGGGTTAAAAAATGATGACATTTGCCCATGTGTTTTTACAAAGAAATCTGCATCCGGAT
Organism: Stylosanthes scabra; assembly: GCA_036250425.1. NCBI lineage: Eukaryota > Viridiplantae > Streptophyta > Magnoliopsida > Fabales > Fabaceae > Stylosanthes > Stylosanthes scabra. The sequence continues at coordinate 89,197 of JASCZI010151088.1, read as the reverse complement.
TCATTGTAATTGCAGTGTATGTTGATGATTTAAATATCATCGGATCTCCATAAGAGATTCCCAAGATCGTTGATATTCTGAAAGAAGAATTTGAAATGAAAGATCTTGGAAAAACTAAGTTTTGTCTCGGGCTGCAGATCGAGCACATGAATGATAGGATATTTATCCACCAAAAGACTTACACTGAGAAAATTCTTAAGAGATTTTACATGAATGAATCACATCCAGTGAGTACCCTAATGGTCGTAAGATCATTAGATGTGAAAAGGGATCTGTTTCGACCTAAAGAAGAAAATGAAAAAGTTCTTGGTCCTGAAGTACCATATCTCAGTGCTATTGGAGCATTGATGTATCTTGCTAATAATATGCGACCTGATATATCATTCGTTGTAAATGTATTAGCAAGATATAGTTCCTCTCCAACCAGAAGACATTGGACTGGAATTAAGCAAATCTTTAGGTATCTTCGTGGAACGGTTGATATGGGGTTATTTTATAAAAATGAATCCAAACCACAATTGGTGGGTTACGCAGATGCATGATATCTATCTGATCCTCATAAAGGTAGATCTCAAACAGGATACTTGTTCACATTTGGTGACACTGCAATATCTTGGAGATGTACAAAACAGACTATAGCTGCGACTTCTTCTAACCATGCCGAGATACTAGCTATACATGAGGCAAGTCGTGAATGCTTTTGGCTGAGAAATTTAATTGGTTATATTCAATCATCATGTGGGTTGTCTGATGTGAAGATAGCTCCAACAACTCTGTATGAAGATAACTCGGCATGCATCGCTCAGCTCAAGAGTGGATACATCAAGGGTGATAGAACGAAGCATATTTCTCCCAAGTTCTTCTTCACTTATGACCTTCAAAATCAAGGGTCAATTGATGTTCAATAGATCCGCTCAAGTGATAACCTGGTGGACTTATTTACGAAAACACTCCCCACATCCACCTTTGAAAAGTTGGTACACAAAATCGGCATGCGACGATTGCAAGATATCAAATGATGTTACCAACAGGGGGAGACTGTACTCTTTTTCCCTTGATTTGGTTTTTATCTCACAAGGTTTTTCCGAACAAGGTTTTTAATGAGGAAATACTCATCATACATGATATCGTACTCTTTTTCCTTCAGTCAGGTTTTTATCTCACAGGGTTTTTCTTGACGAGGTTTTAATGAGGCATATCCGGAATGGACGTCCAAGGGGGAGTGTTATGAGTCAAGGGTGGTTAACCACCCTTTCAATCGTGGCCGTCCATTTCTAATTGAGTTACTATGCTATATAGTAAATGAATCATAACCGTTCATTCCTTTTCAAGGCATAGTAAATCTTCAGCTATAAATAGGGCTATGGTTTATTAAGTTTTTCATATTCAGAAATCAATAAGAATTCTATTCTTTTACTCTCTATAGCTATTTCTCTTATTCTCTCTATATATTTTAAAGTTCTCTCTTTTATAGCTTTAATTTTATAACAACATTTTTGTTATTCAAGATTGATATACAGCAATTTTGAAGACTGTGAGAGGCAAACAAGGTAATAAAGTAACAGTAAACCTAGGTAAATTTTTCTGCTCAATTGAATGTACGAAATTAAATTCTTATTCTTATTTTTATTATTTTCAACCATTAAATTTATAAGAAAAAATATAAAAGTTTAAAAAGAATTTTACCATAAAAAATTTTTGGATTTCAAATATAAAATTTGAAATATTACGTTTACAAAATGAAAGATAAAAAATTAGGAGAGAATTTTATCATTAAAATTGAAAGGAAAATAAAAATTAGAAGAAAATTTTGTTGTTAATCAAAAAAAATTTTAATTTTATTAAACCAATAAGTGGATGACAAATATTTTCTTTTTTTTTTAATTAAAATATAAGTTAACTAATTGATAAATTGTCTAATTTAGTGATTTGGCCTAAAAACATTATGATATAGTGATTGTGAATTAATTTACCAACTTAAAACAAAATTATAGAAAAAAAGAATAATATTTTTTTTTCAATTTAGGTTTTATTTTATAAAAGGTAATTGTAAAAAAAGTAACAATTCTATCATTAATTTAAACGGTTTTACTATTTGAACAAGTGATTTACTAAACCAAGTGGTTAACCAAGTGTTTTACAAAAACAACCACCACTCTTCCAAACACCGCCAAACACCTTCACCTTCTTCCAGATCTGCATCTTCTTCTTCTTCTTCTTCTTCTTCTTCTTCTTCTTCTTCTCTGGTTTATGTTGTTGCTGTTGCTGTTTTTGTTGTTGTTGCTGTTTTTGTTGTTGCTGTACAGAAATAGAAATCAAAATTGTGCAGAAATATAAAGCAGCATTGCGCAGAAATATAAAGAAGCATTGCGCAGAAACAGAAACTAATAATGCGCAGAAATATAAAGCACCATTGCGCAGAAACTGAAAGCCATAATGCGCAGAAATAAAATCTTCTTCTTCTTCTTCTTCTTCTTCTTCTTCTCTGTTTTATATTGATGTTGATATTGTTGTTGTTTTGTTGTTGTTGTTGTTGTTGTTGCTGCTGCTGCTGTTATTGTTATTGTGCAGAAATAGAAAACAGCATTGCACAGAAATATAAAGCACTATTGCGCAGAAACCAATAATGTGCAGAAATAGAAAGCACCGTTGCGCAGAAACTAAAAGCCATAATGCGCATAAATGGAAAGCAATATTGCGCAGAAACATAAAACACTAATGCGCAGAAATAAATTCTTATTCTTCTTCTTCTTCTTCTTCCAAGTCTGCATCTACATCTTCTTCTACTTCTTCTTCTTTTTCTTTCTTTCCTTCATTCTTTCACATCTGCATCTTCATCATCATCATCATCTTCTTCTTCTTTTTCTTCTTCTAACAATAGAAAATGAAAAAGAAAATGACGATCACAGTTGCAGAATGAACTTTAACAACAGAGAAAAACGAAAACAATAATGAATCACGCAAATCAAGCTAAGAAGATGAAAAACGGAAAGAAAAAGATTCGTTTGGTTATTTGCTTGGTTGAAACACTTGATTGACGTTATATATAAGGGACTTCGGCGCGTGTTGTTAATTGCTTGGCTAACCACTTGGTTAGCTAGCATTTTTCTAATTTAAAATATTTTATTCCTTCAGATAATATCGTAAAAATTTAAAGTAGATATACTATCAATTTAACACGTCGCACAACGTACGGGGAATGCTCTAGTTTATATTAAAATTTTTTATTTTTATTTTCTAAATATTAAGAGGATAATTAGATTACGACTCTAATTGCTAATTGCTGCTAAAGAGATAGTAGTTTATGTTGACCGTTGTTCTTCTCTGTTTATAGGGATGGCAATCCTGACCGACCCGACCCGACCCGACCCGCTCCGCCCCTAACGGATACGGGGCAGGTTTGGGTAACCTAATAACCTAATAACCCTAATTACAATCACTCAACTCTCACCCACTCATTCTAACCCAGCGCCGCACCACCCTCTGTCCTTCACTCCCTCTATGGTTTTCTCGTCCTCTCTCCTATCGTCGCGCCGACGCGCCGTCAGCCTTGCGGTGTCAGG